>JAIPRL010011260.1:0-13884 GCA_025469235.1 Pemphigus obesinymphae
ACCCTCTGCTACTTTTTCCCACATTTCGTTTATATTTCCTTCCATGTTCCACATCTCTGTCCCAATTAGCTTCCTTATAAATACTTTTTCATTTTCACCCGTTAGTTTCCACCACCTAATCTTAGGTTCCTTAACTATATTTTTCTTTTTTGTACACCCTCTTTTTCCTACACCACATATCCATAACCATTAACCTATGTTGTGCTATCACACTTTCCCCAGGGATCACCTTACAGTCCTTACACTGTTTCAAACCCCCTCTCTTCCACATAAAGTAATCAATTTGTGATTTGTTCCCTCCACTCTTATAAGTTATATAATGCTCTTCCCTCTTCCTAAAATAAGTGTTCACAATTGCTAATTCATACACTGAAGCAAAGTCAAGTATTTTTTCTCCAGCCTCATTTCTTTCTCCATACCTATACCCTCCATGCACTCTATCATAATCTATTCTATCACAGACTACATGTCAGCATATCAAATATATATTGTCAGCAAATAATTACTGTAACATAATATTGACGTTTTAAAATTAAATATTATTTTATCGATTTCGGTACCTTTTTCACAATAAAATTAATACAAAAGGAATACTATCGAAATTAATGGAAAATGATTAGATATAAATCAGAAAATAATACTACCAACTTTGCTCAGAGTTGTTTTTTGAATAATATACCTATGTATTTTATACTACAGTCTTAATAAAGTCAATAGTATATAATTGTTACAAATCACAAATGTATGCAAAATAATACAAAAATAACCTTGGATGATCTTTCCGATATCACGGGAACGGCTTTTGGGATAGGGATTTGATTTCAGGGGCCTTGGCTTCACAAAGACCCACAGAACAATGAATTAAAATGTCGGTAAGTCTTAATTCTTAAGTATGTTTTAAGTATCTTTGTAATTGTACATATTAAAACTCATTAACATATTACATACAGTTTTTAGTATAATATATAATCGGACGAAAGAAGGGTTCTCGATGTGAATCGCCGAGATACCAAAGAAATAAAATAATTTATACGGGACAAAATCATTAAGTTCTACTGTTGGGTATTGGTATATACATACCATTTTTAATAAAAATAAACTTTCCATATTATATTAAAATGTAGGACAAAATATAATAGATATATTTTTTTTAAATATAGGTATTAAATTAAATCCGATTCGGGGATTTTAGCGGGATGAGACTACGGTAAGGGGAGAAAAAATGAAAATTCAGTTCGTTACATAGTTCATAACGCGATTGCTGCGAAAGATTCTAGGAGTTGAGGAATCCTCTATCGCATGTACCCCATAAAAAGGCTTACCATACGGTCTACATTATTGTATTTTCCGTTGGGCGTAGCCAAATCGCGGAAAAACCGGACGTGAAAAAAATCACGAAACCTTCGCAAAATAGTTCGGAATCGAATTGCACCGTGAACGGCCTTGGAAAACGGTAACGGAATAAAAATGGAATATTTTCAGTGGTATTATTGCAGAAAGAAAAAAGCTGTCGTTATATACAATAGTATTACATAGGTAATGTACAATTCAGATGAAATCTACTAAAGTATCATTTTTACCATTTTTCACTCATTATTATTAGTAGGATGAATTGGGGATTTCTGGACTTTCTAAGTCCACATATACAAGCTTAAATGCTGGCGTATTTCCTATACCCTGACTTTTATTCTTCCTTTTTCTTACCACCATAAAGGTATTTAGGTACTATATAACCTATCATATATCCTTATCATATATTTTATTCATATTCGAGTTATCACGTTACCTTATCACATGTTGTTACATTTTCAACCATCAAAAATATAATATCTCCATATATTACATCATACTACCGCTAGTATAATGTTCATAATACGAACCCACTTGACGCCACAAACATAATGATCCTCGTTTGTGCTAAGCCATTCCAACATTAATGACATTTTAAATGGAAAGGACATTTTATGAAAGTCCTTACGTCTCACGTCGAAAATTTTAATTTTATTTTTTCATCTTATTTGTTCGTTATACGCATAGCTTGTACCATTTTTGGCACATTTGAATTAGTAAAAATCGTTTTGAAATATAAATATTGAGGGTTATCTAGATGCCTCCACATCGTTTAAAAAATTCTATGGCTGAGGATTGGGGATAGTTCTAACAATGCACAGAACGGCACCAAACCGTACTATCATAACAGAAATAAATACGATGAAAAAGTTAATAATATCTCAAAGAATGGCTGTCATAAATTTGCCATTTCCCCATTTAAATGGAAACAACTTTGAAACCGCTTAAACACAAACGATGGGATAAAAAGCACAAATGTGCACAAACGAATGACAATATTTTTGTATCAAACTTCCGATATTAAATTAAATCTGAATACAGTAAAATTACTTACCTATACTATCTTCAACTATTGTTCTGAAAATATTATGCAAATTAATTGTAATGTACAACTAAAATAAACAATCTGTCCGTGGGCCCTAAATATGTCCTGATACAATCTTATTCATTTGGACCAATTATTCCTCTTGTATAATTTATTATATTATTATAGATATTATTGTAATCACTAATGTTAAAATTATGTGAATCTATATGATAAAAACTATTGTTCTGAAAATATTATGTAAATAAATTGTAATAAATATGTTCGTCCGGCAGATCCTACGAAAATGTGGTCGCCAGCGCGGACTCGCGATGCTTATAAATTGAGGAACGTTCAGTAGCGGGATCAAATCGTGTGAACGAAGAAATAATTAAACACTCTAATAATTTTATAATGTGTTACAAAAACGCTGGATACACTATTATATTACAAAGAACGATAAAATAATTAATTAAATAAATAAATACATAGAAAAATATTCAACAAAACAAAATAAAAATAAATAAAAATGAACGTGACAACGACCGACTTGGATCTCCGGTGTGGGCTGACTGGGTGAATGACGACTCTCAGAATCCACTATTAGATCAAAATCCGTGTCGCGTCCAAATGTCCGCAAAACAGATGTCGTATACGATTACGAACGAGGAAAAGAGCATAGAAGTGGCAGACCGGTATAAAATTGTCGATATGCTCACTAATGGCACGCGTAAAACCATGCGATTAACAGAACGCCAGTAAATATCGCGTACCCACAGATTACACAACGGTGTGTATAATGCGCGAATTAAACGCAATCGAGCTGACTGACTAACGAAAGAAAAACCCGATGACGACGGTACTCACTTGAACATTTTATTTACCTCATGTGACAATTGAAGAGCTCGGTACAAAAACCGGTCGTCCATTTTTTTTTAAATGTTCAGAAACTGATAAAAATTGTCTTAGACTTAAATGTAGGATTCATTTTTAGGAATCTTAGTTTTTAGATAAAAGAGTAAATTGTAAATATTTATTTAAAAAAAAAGTTGTTTTTTGCAATAAGTGTTAAAATATATATATATATATATATAATATTATGAAGATGTCCGTTTTTTGAACCGACAAAAATGTCTCTCAGTCAACTCCTCAAGTATGTAATTATGTATCGCCGTGCTGACATCATCTTAATATAAATTGTATTTGATTGATTCTTGCACCAAAAGATGCACAATAAGCGATTTTATACATTCAACTCAAAACCTAAAGTTCGTTGAAAACTGGAGTTGACCGGTTTTTGCACCGAACCCTATAATAATTGTAATATTGTACGTAAAAATATCCATTTGTACACGCAACGGATACGCATGATGCAACAGCTACGGGATGAGAGCGTGTCGGCCAGTGATGGTAGAAACATGATAACAATATTCCCATTAAAACACCCTAAATTTCGCTTTTTAATTATACATTTTCTTTTGAAAAAAAGTGTGGATAACGCGTACACTGATCAACCGTATAAACATTTCCTACCCAATCATCTAGTACGCATGTGTCTGAACTTGTAAATATGTTTCAATTCTTACTTGAACATTAGGAATTATTTAAATTTCTTATAAATAACTCTATATGAATATTAAAACAATTCAAATTTTTCCATAGATTTATTATACATTTTAGTATTATATATCGTTATAAAAAAAACTAATTTATTTTATTATTTTTCCAACACAGTATATTAAAATGTTTGATTCATGAAATTTCTCATTTTATACGTCATTACATAAAAACTTCCCTATTTTCCTTTCTCTTCGATTTTATATGAATTTTCCCCGTAATAAGGAAACTTCCCCGCTTGTTACCATCACTGGAGACAGCGCCTGATAAAGCACGCGACCGTTGGGTATGTCTATACGCAAGACGTTAGAGCAACACCATTTATTTTTGTTGTTATCACTTATCACCTATAAATTTAACTGGCGATTTTCCATTTTCAAGTGAAAACCTGTAGTTAAATTTACTTTTTCCCAATATGATATTGTCGTACTTGAAAAACGAATAAAATTAAAAGTATTAATAATAGTAATAAAGCACGAGGGGTAATTTATTCGGATTTGCTAGTAGACTTTATTCTGATGTATTCAGGGCGTATTATGTCGGGGAAGTGGGTTTGAAAAGTGTGTCCCTGATCAGAAAATTATAATATTTATTTATTTATGATAATTATTCAACCAACAATGATACAAAATGTCGAGGTCTAGATTTTTGGCTTTTTAATTAATCGAGAAGATAACTTTATTTTATACTATTTATTCAACTGATAACGACATAAAATATCGAGGTCTAGAGTATTATCATATAATACCATATAATACCATCGAGTTAAATGATTAGTTGATGTGGTAGTAAGATTCGGTTCAAATATTGCAACTAATGGGCAACCAATGAGGAAATCTCCTGGTGTCAAAGAACCCAAATCGTTTGGATCCGTAGATTGTGGAGTGATTGGCCTGGCATTAAGGACTACTTCAATGCGATTCGTGAGAGTACACAGCTCTTCGTATGTCAATATTTGAGGACCAAATACACAGTTTAAATGATATTTCGTGGACTTGACCGCTGCCTCCCACAATCCCCCAAAATGAGGAGATGCAGGTGGGTTGAAATGCCATTGACACGGTATAGTTTTTAAAAACAACTTCTGGGATAATGGATCGTGCAGAAGCGATCGATGTTCAGAATCAGCGCCTTTAAAATTGGTGCCACAATCAAAGAAGATGTGTGACGGGATACCACGTCGCGAGACGAATCTATGCAACGCCGCTATAAATGCGGCAGTAGAAAGGTCAATAACCACTTCGATATGGATCGCCTTAATCACCATACAAACAAAAATTGCCAGATAACATTTTGAGGAACGAGCATTACGGCGTTTGCCGTCCTTAAATGGTAATGAGCCAGCATAGTCGATACCCACGTTACTGAATGGTCGTGATGGACATACTCTTGCACTCGGAAGGCCCATTATTGGCGTAGGGTTAGCAGCTCGATATCTGGTACAAACAACACATTTAAAAATTAAGTGACGAATAACTGACCGACTTGACAGAATCCAAAAACGAGTGGAAAAAAGTGAAGCGACATGTTGTGGTCCAGCATGCAAATATTGAATACGGTAATGTTAAACGAGTAACGTAGTAAGAACACTTACCTTTGTAATAATATGGGACATTTGAAGTCTTCCGTGGCATTTGAATTACGTAATCGACCTCCGACTCGTATAATCCCATCAGGGTGTACAAAAGGTGCAAGACGCGCTAGCGTTGGAGAAATTACAGTGTATGAACCAGATGCAAGACTTTTGAATAGTGTGTGAAACTCCTGACTCCGAGTTACATTCACGAGTATCTTTAATGCTTTCTCTAACTCTATGTGGCGAATGAAAGCTGAGTAAGTAGGTAAGCAATGAACACGGTATATAAAGCGACGCATATGAATGAGGATTCTTTGTAAACGAGTGAGTGTTGAAAATCGTTCTAACCAATCCTTTTCCAGTTTTGGTATGGTGACGAGGTGAACAGCTTCTAGCTCAGGTTTACATTTTGGTATATCTGGCAGAACATTGAAATTCATATATGACCAACAGCTTAATGATTGCTTTAAAAATTCAGGACCATTCCAGTATATATGGTGAGACAAAGCTTCATTTGGAAACAATCCGTGTGAAACGCAATCAGCTGGGTTTTGATGAGTATTGACGTAATGCCATTGGCAATATGGTAATAATTCTGCAATCCGTTTTAAACGATTCGTCACGAAAATCTTAAATTGAATTTGGTGAGCTGTTAACCATGAAAGCACCACGGTAGAGTCTGTCTACGCATGTATAGTTGAAATTTCAAACCTTGAAGAAAGGGTTTGTTGAACGCGGTGTAACGTTTGCGCAAGGAGTAAGGCCCCACAAAGTTTCAATCTAGGAATGGTCAAAGATTCATTCATCTGTCCTGATTTCAAGGGCGCAACCTTAGATTTTGCAGTGACTAAATGTATGGTGGAGGGCTTTGATGTATGCTCTAAGCGAATGTAAACGACCGCAGCAAATCCTTTGACTGATTCATCAGAGAAACCAAGCAATTGAGCTTGTAACGATTGTAAAATCGGAATGTGTCTTTGTATTTTGACTAACGAGACGCACGGTAATTCATCCGAAAACCTTTTCCAGGAGGATGATAATTCTTCTGAAATAGGCTGATCCCATTCATATCCATTTCTCCATAAAATTTGCATGAAGCATTTTGCCCAGGAAGTAATGGGTGCTAAAGTTACGAGAGGGTCGTAAATCTTTGCTATGGCCGATAATACAGATCGTTTCGTTGGAATTAAAGTGAAAGATTCACTGTGGTACCTAAAAATATCCAAAGTTGGATCCCAATATAATCCAAGAATTTTAACAGAACAATTGTCCTTAGGGTCAAAAGACAACTATGTTACTCGGTCTAGTATGGGGACATTATAAAGAACTTCTTGACAGTTGCTTGACCATTTTTTAAGGTCTAATCCACCTCGATTTAGTAATTGAGTGACTTGTTGTTGAAGTAATAATGTTTTTTCAATTGTTTCTGCCCCCGAGATAATATCATCTACGTAAGTTTGGGTTGAAAGAACACTCCGTGCTTCTGGGTAGGGATCTCCCTCGTTATCTTCAAGTTGATGAAGGACACGTATAGCCTGAAAAGGTGATGAAGTGACAACATAAGTGACGGTCGACAACTCGTATTCAAGTAATGGCTCGGATGGATTATTTCGCCATAGGATATGCTAATACTCACAGTCGGTTGATGAAACCTTTATTTACCGATACATTTTGCAAATATCCGCTGTAAACATGTATTTATGCAGGCGACAACGAATCAACAAATTCACAATCTCACACTGGAGTTTTGGCCCAACGAATAATGTGTCATTTAAAGAAACTCCAAACGATGTACGTGCTGATGCGTCGAAGACAACTCGTAATTTAATCTTGTTGTTGACATATTTTACGACTGCGTGATGTGGAATTATGTATTTTCCCAGGTTTGATGTAATTTTCATATGGCCGAGTGTTAAATATTCATGCATGAATAACCGATATTCGGAATATACGTCGGGATCTCCTTGAAGATTGCGTTCCAAATTGATAAACTTCGACACCGCCTTGGCACGAAAATCACCCAGCACTGACGGATCCATTTTGAATGGAAAAGACACGATATAGCGACCAGTGTTGTCCCGAATAGTAGTTCGACGGAAAATATCCTTGCATTTTTTTTCTTCCGTGAACGGTATGGGTTGGACCAAAAAACGATAGAGTAATTGGTGAAGGGAAGGTTCCAGGGATAATTTCAAACATACACGTGAAGAAGGCGATACTACCTGACTTGCCGTTCCCACGAATATCCATCCTAAAATGGTCTCGAAAGCTGACGGAAGACCAATCTCATAACGTATCTGATAACCTTTTTCGAATATCCGATTGTATAAATCGGCACCGAGAAGGAAATCTATACGACCTGGGCGGTCGAAAGACGGATCGGCAAATTGCACATCTGAATACGTAGCACGGATCTGTGGATTAAGAATTGCTGAAGGCATGAAGTCCGTAATTTTTGACAAAATTACAGGTTCGCAAGTCAACTCTGGACAACTCGCTGCATGAGGTATGAAGTTACAAATGACAGATCCCTTTAATTGTATGGCAAGACTCTGCGATATATCCAGGACGGTGACGTTATTATGCCGTCTTATAAGACCAACTTGAGTTGCACATGTGTGGGTAACTGCAGATATCTGCGAGCCAGAGTCCATTAAAGCTCGGACGGGTATCCATTGTCCAAACTTATCGCGAATGCGGATAAGTGCGGTACTTAATACATTTAGATTAACGCTGTTGACTGCGCCAACAAATGCGGAGGACTGGTCATTAGGAGTAGTTGGTGTAGTATTCGATGGCGATTGATTATTTGATAACTTGCTTGTCAATGGTTTTTTTTTCATTTTGATCTAGATGTAGTAGAGGGTGTGATGTCGGGCTGAGCATTGACGAAATACATACTTGGAGGTGCAAGCTGAAGACGTGTGCGAAGCACTTAGATAGTTTGTACAGAATCGTTTAGATTGTACCAATTTAAGACGTTGAGCTGGGATGATTGACAAAACTTGTCACATTTATACAACGAGTGCAATTTCTGATAAAAAGGACACGGCTTTGCATACTCTGAAGAAGCAATTACTAGAGATGTTCTTATGGAAGATGTAGTATTTTTCCCTGAAGAAGGTTAAATTTTAATAGAAGACAGCGAAGTAGATGAACTGGTACTGTTTTGAAGAATATGACATTGCATTTTTATAAATTGTAATAAATCAGTTATAACAGGTAATGCCGTATTTTTGTATTCGGATTCAAATAGACACTTAGTATCCGAGTCTAATGAACGGGCTGCAATATAAAACAACAAAAATCCTACCTTATATGGAATATCAAAAGTAGTCAAGGCACTGATATTCTCTTGAAAAATATCAAGAAATGATTTAAGTTCAGTTAATGAAGAGGATTTTAGTGGGGGAAAGTTGAAAAGTTTATCTAAATGGACGTTCATTATCAGTAGGTTATTGTCAAATCGTTCATTAAGAGCATTCCATGCCACTTTATAATTGTCATCTGATAGTGAAGCACACCATTGTAAGAGATCACAATCGAAATTGGGTAATTTAATTTTAGGTAGTTGGATATGCAAATTTTCATTCTTTGTTGAGGCAGAAGAAGGAGACTCGTTAACATCTATTGTGTCTGCTATAGCGATAATGAAATAATATTGTTCCGAAATTTTAGTTTCCAAAGATGCATGATCTTTATCGTACTCTTTATCGCGGCCTAATTCGACTAATTGGTCGATGATATTGTTTTGTTCAACGTGAAAGGCTTTAACAGTCGACTCTATATCTTTTTTTCACGCACAAAATATGAGAAGAACGTCCTCATCAGTTTCCATCTTTTGTGCCGTCTCATATAAAAGTTGCATATGTTTAATGGTTGTGTCGCGTTTAATGATTGCGCGTTTCAATGTGCGTTCAGCACGTTCACGGTCAGCGACAGAAAGAGGCATCGTATCTGAGCAGAATTTAAAAATCAACCGTTTATATCCGGCCCGAAGGACCAAAATGTGGCGTCAACACGCCCGACCAAACTTGGCCAGGTTTGTGTCAAGCAACCTAAAGTTGTCACTAAAAACAACACGGAGCCGGATGGCTGAATTTTGACTCAGATGGTTAGGAAAGGAAATAATTAGTATACAACAGTGATACACGGCGATATAAACTTATAAATGAATGGAATGTATTTCTTTAAACTCTTATTACTAAACAAGTTATAGAGAACAGTGGCGAGCTTATAACTAGAATTATAATCTACAATTAACAAATCGGTATATATGTTTTTAAAGACATGGGCCGAATGGACTATTCGACATTACAATTCAACGTGTTTGTCGACCTTGGTGATATGACGCTGTTGACCAGTGTTTGTCGAACGGTGGAATGCGGCCTAAAAGACTGCGATGACAACTTGGGTGTCGGCAATAAATGTCGCGGCGGTTGAGTACGCACCCGCGACGTAAGGTTGTCGAGCAAATAGCTCGCGGCAGTTATATTACGCACCCGCGAACGGTTTTATAACGGAAAAAACATAAAAACGACGAGCACCGACGCCGTGTGTCGGTGGACAGCAAAATGGTGGTCGGATGCTACGGATCGCGGCGGTATACCTACGCACATGCGACGTACCGACGACGAACGATTGTCGGGCAAATAGCTCGTGGCGGTAATATTACGCACTCGCGACACGGTTTTTATAACGAAAAACATTTAAACATTTTCACGCACGACAATTACATGAAACAGTGCACAAATTGACGATGAGTCTAACGGACAACGGAACGATGTGTTTTTGTTTTTACACACACGCGCACGCCGCAACAGTGTTGCCCACCTCCTTGACTAGTTCTATCGTACTATTATCATAATATTATCGTATTTGCTACAATATATATCGTACGAAAATTTTTCCAAGAACCAAGGCATTATGGATGATCAATCTGTCGATGATCTTGGTGTTTCGGGAGGTAATACACCAAAAAAATTAAGGATGAGTAGAGGAGGTGATTTTGGCAAACACGAAAAACCAAAACATAGGAATCAAAAATATCGCATGTTCTTATTTACCCAGAGCATGTGAGGATTTATCCAGAAATATTTACAACTTCTTGAAGAGTAGTTCGAAACGTCAATGTGAGCTTCTACAATTTCAGAAATTCATGGATATTGAGCCCCATAGAATATTACACCCAGCTCAGACTAGATGGCTTTCATTGGGTGCAATTGTTTCTCGAATATTGGAAAAATGGGATGTACTTAAACTATATTTCACAGACACTTATTTATGACAAAGATTAATATCAACAGAACACATTGATTTAGGCTTAATGGATCGATTTATGGAACTATATTACCACTTTTTGGATTGGATTATTCCATTATTTAACAAGTATATATGAAATTATTATTTTTAATTTTATTTCAATATTACAAATAATTTTAAATTTTCAGATTTAATAGTTTTTTTCAAACTCAACAAATAGTAATGACCTACATGATATGGTCCTTAAACTCTACACAGAAATACTTTTTTGCTTTCTTAAAACAGGTTATGTAACGAGAACTCCATTAAAGGACATAAATCCAATGAATTGTGAACATCAACTTACTAACGAGCAACTGTATCTTGGCATAAATGTATTAAAAAAAAATGATCATACAGGTATATTAAAAGATCAAGCAAAAAGAAAGGATTTTTTTGATAGGTAATAATTGTATTTAAAGATTTTTTTTTACCTATATTAATACTGTATTATTGTATTTAGATGTAGACAATTTTTACAAGTAGCTTCAGTCGCAATGACATGAACGATCTAGTACTATCTCAGCTGAGTATATTAAATCCCAGCAATGCAGTATCTTCCACTTCAGGAAAGATAATCCATCACTGCTACCACTCTTTACAGTATTGCCGAGAATTGTATAAAATGATGAATTAATGCAGACAATTGATGACCAGTGGCGAAGACTACCAATGGCACTTGCAGTGTTATCTGAAGAAAATGATATTAGATATCCTGATTTATATTGGTGAGATTTCTTTTATATTAAAAATTATATATTTTGTTTAAAAAGTAATAAATATACATAATTATTGATTTATTTATCAGGGTGGCTGTTAAATTAGTTAGGGACTTCCAGGAGTTATCAGAATTTGTATTGTCTATGTTAAGTTTACCTCATGCCAATGCAGATTGCGAAAGGGTTTTTTCTACAGAGAATTGTTTAAAAACAAAACTCAGAAACAAATTGAACACCGATACCATAAATGGAATACTTCATGCTAAACAATATATTAAGGGCGGTCGAGAAAGCGGTAAAAATTTTACACATTTCATGTGTTGTTATCAGCAACACTAGAAATGTTTAGTCGCATGACTAAAAACATATTATATGCTAAAAATGATGATGTGCTATGCGAAAATGATAATATTTTGAACCATATTAAATTTGATGAGAATGAAGACTAAATTTAGTTTTTAACCAAGCAATTAGGTTGGACAAGCGCATGTAGCTCAGTAATGCTAGCTTATTATCTTACTTTTTGACTGATATTGTTTAAATATTATTTGCTTTTTTTTATAAATTATAAGATATTATGTTTTTTTTATGCAATTATTTATTATCAGTTATTTTATTATAGTTTGCACATGATTTTTTAATAACAATGTTTATTTAATTATAATTAAAATTATTTTACAAGAAGTAGGTAATCTTTATTTTAATGTTATTTATGTTTTATCATTTCAGATCTTGTGAACATATTTCCAAACCAACCGTTAGATCCTCAGTAATATTTATAAATAATTGTTGTTATACTTCATGTTCCTATTATGAAACACATACGTTCGGTGTCGACGAGTATCATGTGAGGTAATATGTTTTGTAATTACTAGTCAGTCGAACAATGTAAACGCGTCCGACACCGAAAATCTATCCGCGATCCGCACTGATTATACAAAATAAAACAATCGTTTACAGTCCACAAATAAACCTGCGTTTTCCTTTAATTAAACAAAGGTAAAATTAACATTGAGCGTCCGAACAACATACCTATTATATACATAAATCATACTTATTATGCGATCTATATTATTTTGCTACAGGTATTCTTGTTATTCTATAGGCATATTTTTAGAATTATGGTTTATCTACAATCTCAATTTGGATATTTGGATTGAAAGTTGTTGTATGTGTATTATATTGTATTCTTATTTACTTATTATAATAATAATTTTATAACATATTGATTTTTTTTTATTATATTGTGTTTTATACCTATATAAATTGTGTTTTCATAAAGTAAACGTTTACCGATTACAGATTATTTACAGTAAGAATGAAAATTATATATCGTTATCATGAAATGTCGTATCGGTAACATATACACTAGTTAACTATGTACACTTGGCAAACGCTTTATAAACCTACAGTAAATTATTCAGAATTAGTATTCATACTGCAAAATCAAGTATATATTTAATGATAATCTATATATGATAATTCTTAACTTGAAAACCGCATAAAAAATTTTATATAATATACCAAGTAATACAATATTTATATTAAATTTTAACCACAACCATTGTATCAAAACAATATCATAAAAATTTCATGATATCGCTTCATATTTAATATGAACTGATTAGATGACATTTGACCATAGACATATAAAACAAAACCTAATATAGTATTTAGTTTTTAGTAGCCTATTTAATTTAAATAATCCATATCTATAAGGTACTCAAAATCATATTAATATGACATTACCATGTTTATATAAAAACATATTAACACCATATGCACATAGAATATAAAATGAATGATATATTTTTTGGTACAGTATTCTTACGTAAAAAATGGTTCTTATTATTTTTTATCTGCCTATTAATAATAAAAAAGTCTGCATAAAAAAGAGAATCACAAAACAATACATTGAAATTTGAATAATGATCATCATGATTCGTGATAATGATTTATATCTTATTATGATATAAATATGACGCGATGATAAACATGGCATAGACTTAAAATATATATTATAAGTCCATGGTCTATGCATTTGACCAATATACTTATCAATTATTAGTTATCTATACATTTGACAATCACTATCTCAAACGTAAATAAAAAATATTTCAAATTTATAACCATAGAAATGATTATCAAAAATTAAGTATAATTATCAGGATTTAAAAAAGCCGGTCAGTAGGTTGTGGAAGCACTTCGCTCGTCGGGTGTCAGTATTGGTGGATGCACTTTGCAACTGGGCAGGGTACTTTTGGTGGATGTATTGAATTTGAAAGCAATGATAAATC
>JAIPRL010011261.1:0-13884 GCA_025469235.1 Pemphigus obesinymphae
TTGGTAGTTTTTGCTTACGCATTAAAAAACTATTATGAAAATCGAAAAATGACCTCTTAAAAGTACCAACTAGATGCAATTTGCTACCGGAAACAGGGTATGAGTGTAAAGATCGGAGCACTCCTTCGGGTAGAAAAAGTGTTTACAGAAAAAAAATAAATAAATAAATAAAATAAACATCATTGTAAAACCATGAGCTTCCTCGCTACGCTCAGAATCTAAAATATATGCCTAGAGTATTCGTAAAATATTTATAAAGGTATGTATCAACTAGTTTCGACTATGAGTCATTATCAGGCTACAACCTGATACTATTAACAGGACGCCAAACATGCATTATTTTATTGTGAAAAACTGGTTTACGAGAAAAAATTGTTCTTGAGCTGTAATTATAATTAAGAAACTAGATTTTGACACAATTACATTGACATAATATTTTAACAGTTTTGTTAATTATTCTTCTTAAAATGTCATACAGATTTCCTATACAGAACTCCTTAAGAATCGTATAACTATAAAAACAGGCTTATCGTATAAACCTGATGATGACTTATAGACAAAACTCTTTTTGCCTTTAAAAACGTTTTATGAATATTCTAGGTATATTTTATTTTTATATATTTATTATAAAATATATTGAATTTTTATTATATATATTATAAAGTATTGTTATTTTTATAATATATTTTTTATTTCGACTATTAGGATCCCTAAACTCCTATAACTGCAGTCTTCTAAGAATATTTTGATCCAACATATATATATATATAATTAATTATTGTTAATAAAATAAAGTTATATCTAATCACGAGTACACCACCTTCTGCCCATGTGAAAGGTCGACACGTTACAGGTGGACATTTTTACTCGGGGTACATAATTATAAATATGTACTTAAATGGTAAATAATATACCTATATAAAATATGGTCCTTTGAAATTCGATTATGACGAATCATTTTATTACATTTGCACCCATTGGGTTAGGTTTACATAACATTGTGTAAATAACAATAGTACGATAACATTATTTGTTAGTATTATTGATAATTATTTATTTATTACTGATAATCGTGCGGATATTAATCATCTAGTCACTTATGTCGAATAGTACTATCGTATCAATTGGTAGCAGTTAAAAACTAAATGATTTTTTAAATGATTTTTACAATTTAAATACGATCTATCAATTTTTAATCAGTTTATGATGAGTCATCAATCAAAATATTAAAAAGGTATCGCCAGAAGATAACAGTCTGATCATTACCACATTGTGCACAAGCAGTAGCTGTAGTTGGTATACCTATTATCTATCTGAAATATACCTACACGAAAAAAACGTAGGTACTTACTTCTCAGTTCGGCGTACTCGTATCGCAACAATAATAATGAAATTATTTTTTTTCGATTATAAAACTGACCATAATATATCCATAGGTATCAATTATTATTATGTAGGCAATCTATATATGAATTTTATTTATTATAATATTATGGTGTTCACTTGCCAATTAATGAACTCATCGTACGTTCAAACGAGAGCAGTAATAAGCAGTTCCGTGAATTAGATAGTCAATCGGGGGAATATAATTGAGGTTTTAGCTTTTTAAGTATTCGAATAGTGAATAACCGATTATAAAAAATAAAATAAAATAAGAAATAGGTATGGTACATTGGTACTTCAAGTAGTAATTTTATTTCAAACGCTTAACAAAGGTATATTTTTACTCGAAACAAAATAATTTATATAGATATATAATAATGAGAATTCCGTAAATTAATAATAAATTCGTTACAGTAGGTAACGGGTAAATTCAATTACTCAACTGACCAAGACTGAAAATGAATTAAATTCAAATTAGGCAAAACATAATGTAATTAATTATTCAAATGTACTTGAGTGTTTGTAACGGCTATATTATGAATTATTAAGGATCCAAAAGTAATAAACTTTAAAGGTTGCCACAAACTACGTCCAAACGGATCGGATCGGAACGGAAACGAATAATGTTTTGTAATAATATATAATTTGATAAGAGTGTAATGATTTTTAAATAAATAATATAATAAATTTCTATTTTCGATTACTATTATTTTTACATATTTGGAAATTTGATATTATAATATAATGAGTGACTTTAGTAGTGATGAAGAGGTTATGGTGTTAACATTAGTTATGGCTGCAGAAGGAGAGGAAGAAAAAGTTTACAAAAAACAATGGGTTTACAACATAAATCTTACAAGAATAGTCGAATGAGAAAATCACATATTATTTTCACTTTTGAAACGAAATAATAAAAATGTTTTTCAATACTTCCGTACGAACTATGAAAAATTAGCAATACTGAAAACTGACTTGCTAAAAAAAATATAAAATTCCAAAAAAGTATATCTCCGAAAAATGTTTTGCAGTGACATAGAGGTAAGAGTAATGGATTAGTTATTATTTATATTAAGGCTTTATTCAGTGGCGTATTCAGTGACAGTCAGGGCTTCGAACCGAAATTAAAAATACCGGTATTAGAACCGGAACCTTTCGAAAATTTCGGTACCGAAACCTTACCGGAACCCTCATTTCATTTTGTAAAGAACCTTAATTAAAACCGGTACCGATATATAGTGATCGAGTTTTTTTCGGTTTTTTTCGGTTTCGGTTCTAATAGTAAATTATGAAAATTGAAATTCACACTGTTTTTATACAGTAATTTTTAAATTATTTTGTACCCCATAATCATGTCTTTGAATGAGTTCCTAGTAAATTATTAATCGAATTTATATGATTTATATATTAAATAATATTGCACATTTGGATGTACTTTTATCATTCCGAAGACAAGTATTATTATATTATATTATTATGAAGTATGAACCCCGATAACGATTTAAAAATAAATCTTAGAAATAACTAAATAGAGAATGAAATCACGATAAAGTTTACTCCGGGAATTTACAGTCTATTATAAATCGATAACATGGTGGTATTATGAACTATGAGGCGCGAATTACACGACGTGATGTGGCACAGTACCTATTCCATTTGTGATTTTTCTGTGAGTTCTGTGAGTTCAGAAATACAATTATTTTAAATTCTTACAAGATGGGTCGACCACAAGAATCTCAGATTTATAAATATTTTACGTATGACCTTAGTTCAAAACATTCAATATGTAAAAACTGCGGTTGTAAAGTAAAAGTAAGTGACACCAATTCATTATAATTATTTTTATATTATTTACACAGATAACATGAAAATGTTTTCATGTTATATGTATTAGGTATTTATAATTACCTATTATTACTTAAAAAAAGCCGTCAGTAAGGTATGGATGCACTTTATTTGTTGGGTAGAATACTAGTGGTAGATATATTAAATTTGAAAGCAAAGATAAATAAATAAATCATTTCTTTCGAAAAAAAACGATTCTGAGCGGAGCTTGGTGTGATATACCTACCTAGTACCTACATACATTTTATAAAAGAAAATTGTATAATGTTACCATATCTACCTATATTATATTATTTCAGTATATATTATACTTTATAGTATATTATCCGAATAAACATGCCATTTATTTTAGCCAGATACACACTGTCGAATTCCATTAACTCAAAAATCACACTTTAGTAGCCAACAAATATAATAAAATATAAATCCCATAATAATATTAAAATAATAGTATACATTGTAATATGTATAAGTATGTATACGGTGTAAGTAAGTTTTACACCGTATCGTAGGTAGTCTGTGGGTATGACTACATACACGATATACCATATAAAAGAAAGTTTTTCTTCTTCCCAAAGGAATGTACTGAGAAAATCAAAAAAAATGCTTTATGTGTATCTACAGCCTATTTCCTATCAATATCATACTAACGTCTAACACCAAAGATCCACCTCGGCTATTTCTGGTTAAAAATTTGTCTACAGAGAAAAATAAATAAACATACCTACTAAACACACAGTTCATTGTAAAACCACTAAAATAGTCGAGAAACACGGTTTGATTCTATTTCGCGATCGCGATCGCAAGCCATTTCCTTAACAGTTATCACTTATCAGTATTGTACCGCGCTATCAAATATCAATAATTTTAAAATTTTAACTAAATACAGTTAAAAAAATCATGATGTTTTTCAAAAAATTGTAGTTAAACTGCGTTTATGCTTACTTTTTAATGTAATATATTATCTTCTATTAGGGGAAACATGGAACAAATTTAAAAAATCATTTAAATACTCGTGTTGATTTATATGAAGAATTTAAACAACAAGAGTTAGATAAAAGCAATTTAAAAATCTGTTCAAAAAGTCAAGTGCATCAAAAATTGTTTAACTTTTCAAGACAAAACATAATAAGTTTCATTAAACATGAAAACTATAATAGACGCATGTGTTGAAATGGTCACGGTAAATGGACGTCCATTCAGTGTATTGAATGATTCAGGACTGCGTAGAATATTAGATCCTATTTTAAATAGAATCAAAAATAGTGTTGTTGTAAGCTGAGAGTCTATAAGGTAATAACAATATAATTAAATATTTTTGTAATTTAATAATTAAATTTTTCATACTATTTTAACTTTAGGAAATATATACAATATACATGAGGAATCTATTCAGATTAAAAATGAAATAGCCAAAGAAATTAAATTTAAACTTATAAGTTTAAAACTAGATGCAGTAACCCGACTTAACAAAGTATTTCTGGGAATAAATATTTAGTATATAGTTGATGATTATACTAAGCTTAAAACTATTGGTTTAATAGAACTCACAGAATCACATACAGGTATACCTAGTGTATATTATTTAAAAAAATATTTAGTGTTAGTCTATTAAATAAAAACTTTTATGAATATGTTGCAATTTAGGTGTATATTTAAAGATACTATTTTAGCTGTTTTGAAGAAATTTAAAATTGACAATAAAACAATAAATAGTTGAAATTCACTTTATTTTTATTATTTATTATATAAATGTATTTTATTACAGGGATTCGCTGTGTTGCTCATACTCTTCAGCTTGCCGTAATTGATAGTTTAAAAGAAAGTTCTATTGAGAAACTATTAACCAAAGCCAGAGTAATAGTTCGAAAATTACGTAACCAAACATCCTTATATTTAAATAAGAAGAAAAATTTAAATTCACCAATTCTAGATTGCTTAACGAGGTGGCATTCAGCTATGGATATAATAATCAAATATAAAAGATACAAGAATACAAATATGTTTTATATAGTATTGTCTAAGTAGTAAGTACAAATGAAATAAAATGTAAATTATGACTTCAACTGTGTACAGTTTTTATTTTTATACCTACTTTGAAGTCTAGTTGTTATAAAAATATAATTTTAAGTCAAACATATGTATTTATTGCATATGAGTATACTTATATATACTTATATATACTTTATATCTATAGGTAATATTATTTAATCAATTTAAACAAAATCTTTTTTTTTTTTGGTAAATAGGTAGGTGATTTTTGAATTTTTGGATTGGGAAAATAGTTTTACCAATGATTGCCTAGTTTCTAAAACACATATATTAAAAACAATTAGTAACTGATACATTTAATACTTTTATTATTTCATTTTATAGGTGACAACAAAAATAATATAAAATGTTTATTGTTATCATATAAATCAATAAAATATAATAAATATTTTAACATAAAAGATGTGCAAAATGTATAATATTCGTATTTGTTTTAACAATGTATAGCAGAAAACATGAAACTTTATAAAGTCCGTGAGATATAATCATGACTACCCCAAAAGGTATAAATTAACTTTAAATTACATTAATTGATTCATGAAGAAATATAATCTATAAAATATTATGATTCGTCGTTCTTCATTCTTAAATTTCGATAACTTTTTTTGTAAAGTAGGAACCTATAAATACCGGTATTCACTAGAACCGAAACCGAAACCTTTTTTCTAAAATTCTAAAAACCGGAACCGAAACCGAAACCGAAACCAAAAAATTTGATTTTTAAAAAACCGAACCCAAACCGGAACCGCAAAAACCATAAAGGTTCCAAGCCCTGGTGACAGTATTAAGAATATATTACTTCCTTATCACATTAATACTTATTTCTTGTTTAGTAAGTAGGTAAATACAATTTTTATTTTAGATTTTGAATGTAGCAAGGAATCTATAGATTTTACTATTTTTTTTCTATGAGTAACTTATTGAATAAAAGAAGTCGAATAGGCGTTTTGGCGTAGTGAGTTTTTGTTGAAAAATTCAACAAATAAGTAATTTTTTGATTTTTCGAGTAGTTTTTATAAGCATAAAGAAAACCTATAATTTTATGTATAATTGAATGTAGAGGAAATATTAAATAAAATAACTGATTTTATATACTTACATAATGATCTACCTCTGTGTGGCTATATACATACCAATATGAGGTATATAACTATATTATACAGCTATAATTATAGTATAAATCTATACCAGATACCTATAATAAATTTATTTATTTTTATTAAATTTTAGTACGTAATATTATGTTTGTTAATATTTACTCTATTCTGTAATAAGTATACGGTTAATTGATAATAAATGTACAGATATGGAGCTGAAATACCTCTTTATTTTATCATGGCTATAGGTACAAAAAGACAGATATTAGGAATTATATAATAAACCATTGATTAACTAAATACGAGATAGATAGATAGCCGATAGCTATATCTAATATGGAAACGGGTAAATTAATTGTGCAGTTTGTCAACAGATGTCTTTTAATATTGCGTTTTAATAATTTAATGAAGAATGTAGACGGGGAAAACTTTATAAGCAGGGGGTACGTTATCGTTTGATAATCGACAGCTCTTAACTTGAATGAATGATTTAGTATAATAAATAAAAGTATAGTAGTTTGTACAATGAACATGCTAAGTCTAGTTTAGGGAGCCAAGTGATTTTTATATATTTTTTTCGTAATCTTATGTACTTACATACTTTAACGAGTAAATAACGATGGTGAAATCAGAATTCGTCGGACGGATTTAGTTTAGAAGTTAAAAAGATTTTAAGTTTTTTTTATTATCTAAAACATTTTTTACGCTTTATTTTCATAGTCAAAATTTAGTTTATTAGATTCTGAGCGAAGCGAGTGTAAAAGTGGTTTTACAATGATGTTTATTATAATTATTATTTTTTCTATTCTGTGTACAAATTTTCGATTAGAAGGAATGCTTTGATTTCTTCATATAGCACTTTTTCTTTTAGTAAATTGCATCAAGATGGTACTTCAATGATGTCATTTTTCGATTTTCTCAAAATTGACAATAAGATATCAAACCGTAGATACAAAATTACGAAAAACCGTTAAAACTGGGATTTTTTCAATATTATAATAATAAAATTTAAAAAGTAATCATTCTATTGTCTTCAAAATTTCAACGAAATTGTATCTTTGTACTATAAAATTTCGAAAAAATTTTCAATATGTTTCATATAATTTTAGGCTATTTATAGCTATTTTTAGATTTTGAGATTTTTATTCATAAAAAGGTTAATTTTGGTTTTTTTTTACTTGAAAATTTAACATAATCAGTCGTACGTTACTCTAACTATATTCTAAAAGTTTTGAAAATTCGACGAATTTTTATTCGACCGCTTTTAGTTTTAAGATTTTTAACGTGATATTATATTTCATTAATATCGCATATAGTTATTTCTCCGTAATTTCGAAAATAATCATCATACAGTCTTAAAGTTTTGAATAAAAATGTACAATACAATACAGTACAATACATCTTACAATACAATTACAAAAATTGTACAAAGTTATAATTTAAATTTTAACCTATTAATAGCTATTTTTAACTTTTGAGGTAATTAATTCATAAAAGGGTAAATTTTTGGTTTTAAAAACTGAGAATTCAATATAATGTCATTCATATTTTGCTTATATTACATACAAAAAATGTTGAAAATCGGACTAAAAGAATTTATTTTATAGCCATTTTAAGATTTTTTACGTGATTGTATATATTACGTACCTACGTCAATACCAAATATATTTATTTATCCGTAATTTCGAAAATAATCATCATACAGTCTTCAAATTTTGAACAAAAATGTATCTTTGTACTATATACTTGCCCACAAGAATGGACATTAACTAGTTAAAAAGTTAAAGTTAAGTTAAAAAGTTAAGTTAGTGTTTTTAGTGTAAACTTTTTAACTGAACTAGTTAATTTGGTGTACTGTAAACTTTTCAAATTATCTAGTTAAGATATCTGTTAACAAGTTATTATCTAGTTAAATTTATTTCATACAACGTTAAGTTAAGTTAATTAAAAAAAAATTATCATCTTTCATTTTTATTTATAAATAAATTAATATATTGTTCATATTTCAATATTATATGTTGGGGACATATTATCAGATATTTTCGTACACCCAAGAAAAATAAAATAAACAGGTAAGTATGCAGGTAGGTTATATTATAATAATAAATGTATAAAATTATACCTAAACGTAATAATAATATAATATTATCACTGGATTTGAGAATTTGCGTGAATATATATATATATGCTTATATGTGTCTTATAGTATGTTTTTTTGTACAAATAAATGCTTATGCAAATTGTAAATGTACGCATTGTCATGTCACATGTTTTTAAGGTAAGTAAATAAGAGCTTAATATGTTAAAGTAGGTACTTGAAATTGTTTAATTTGTATTATGCATGTACCTATATGAAAATGAACAAATATTAATTTAATCCAATCTAAGTAGTAATATTGGATAAGTATCTGGTTAGATTTAAATTCGTTTTGTGATTATTTGAGTAATTAGGTGTTAATTTAATTTTACATATAAAATATATTTTTTTAAATATATCCATGTTAATTAAATATTTTGAAAATTGATAAATATTTACAAAACATTAATTACCTTGTTCATAATTAATTCGATTTTGTGAGTATTATATAATATATTATAGTATAAAATATTCCAAGTATAAAGTAGGCCGGTATTAGCATTAATTATATATAGGTATATGATATAAACAATGGTATTAGGTAGGTACATTATATTAAGTATTATTTTACTACTTCTTATAAAGTTAATCTTATTTTTTCGTAACTGTTTTATTATTAAATTGTAATTTTTGTTGTTAAGTTATTGTATTCTATTGTTTTATTATGCATCATGCTCGTTAAATAAATAACACAAATTATCATCAATAAAAATGTTCAATGTTAACTTCATAAGCTAAATATATTACCTATATTATATAAATTTGTCAAATTTGATACCTATGGATCTAGTAATAGCAAATAATTATTAGGATTATTGGGCATGTGTTTCACATTGTATTAGGCTATGAGCTTAGAATAATATTTACTAAACAGATTTTGTGATTTAATCCTATAAATAGGTACCTACGTAGGTATATGTAGGTACTCATATAAATTTGTTTATTTATATTTTTGTTTTCCATTAAAATAAAGATGACAAATAGTATACCTAAAATATGTGATATAGGTACCTATATAAAAATTATTTTATTTTTCTTAAAAAAACAGAAATTTATTTTCAATTAAATATATAAATAGGGGTACCTACCTCAGGGGCGTCATTTGGGATATCGCAGGGTATACATTGGCGGCCCTATTTTTTTCCGTGCCTTAATTGGCCTGCTATAATTATATTCTGCGCCGATACAGCTAATTTCAAAATACATTGTAATATTATAATTTATCAATAGCCTATCATGTCATTGATTATATATTATATTATAATTAATAATTAATATATAATAAATCCGAATGAATGGTAATATTAATCAAACATCTGGTGTATCGATTGTATTTTGGTGTGTTACCAAATATTCGTCGTTTCACCACAGTACCGCCGTAGAGTAATATAGTAATCTGCAGATATTAAATATTGTGGTGGTAACTATGCGTATCACTGTGGTATCCAGTAAATATTATCACAGAATAATATCGATATTATAACGATATAATTACTCTATGGTTCACTGGTACCGTGGTAACGACAGAATAGATTATCACACCGAAATATAATGAAACATTTTTATCGATAGAATATGATGCTTTTGTCAGTTCAGTCTAAAAATAGTGAACTTCTTATCAGTTATTACCTACATATTGTTATTTGCAACTTACTTAATATTTAATTTCTATAGGAACACCTTTGACATGTTTGACATTTAATATGTTTGATCATTGGGCGTTTTTTTCATACATTTCTTTGTGATCTTTTGTTAATTTTTTATATTGTGTTCCATTTGTTCTATCATGAGTAATAATGATGGAAATAAAAGAAACGGCGGAGCAGCTCGTTTACGAGACAAGAAAAAAAAATACTACTTGAAAGTGCTTCGACTTGTTACACTATAAATGATATGTTTGCCAAAAACAAAAAAATTACATTAAATACAGCAGTCATCTTAACATACCAATAATTTAAATTATTTAGAAATAGGGTCTACCTATACAGTTTTTAACATATTTATTGTACTTTATTTATTGAATATTTATTTTGTTTATAATATGTTCCTATAGGGTAATGATAATTGTCTAGATATTACTGATGTCATTGTAAATATGACAGCCAATATTTATATCTATAAATATAAATCTGAACCATTTGTAAATGGTATTGATTATACCTAATAGCAAAGACAAATCTGATTTTGATGACAAAAATGTACATGAGGTATATTTAACAAATAATTGAACTTTATGTATTGAATATTTATTTTGTTTATAAAATCTACAGGATAAGGTAATTGTATGGTTGAAAATCATAATGATCTCACTTTTATTAATGCGCTTAATTAAAATGAAAGTAATATTGATTGTAGTTTAAAAACACAACCTAAAAAAGTAAATTATATTATTTAATTTTTATTTAAAGTACCTTACCTTATTACAAATAATCATTTTATTTGTGTAGGTGTTTGATATTTCTCATTCTAAAGATCAAAAACCTATTCAACCGATACTTAATATTTATCCAAGATATTCAGAAAATATATCTTTTAATGAAAATTATTATTTATTAGATAATTGGTTTGTATACTCAGTATATAGGAATGCAGTATATTGCTTTGCCTGTAGACATTTTTTTATCAGGGATAGGTACTTACTCGTGGTCAAAATTCTAGAAATTATGTATTTATTAATATAGGTTTCAATTCATGATCATATAAAACAAAAGCTTTTAAGAAGCATGCATCAAGTGAAAACCATATGGCAAGCAATGAAATATGGACATTATATTTGCATACCAAGCTAAATGAAAAATTGGTTGCCAATTTAATAGTTCGCTTCAGATTGCATGAAATAAAAGGAAATCGAGAACATATATATTTCTTATTAAAGACAACTTTATACCTGGGAAAACAACGGCTCTCATTCCGTTGACACTATGAAAAAGTAGATTCATGAAATGAAGGTAATTTTATCGAACTACTTGAAACATTTGCGAATGATAAAATTTTAATAAAATTACAATTAAGATATGGTCATTATACTAGTCATGAATACCAAAATGATTTAATTTATGTAATTGCGTCAATTATAAAAAAAAATATAATGAGAAGTATATCTGATTTTGGTGCTTTTGCTATATTAGTGGATGAAACAAAAGATGCCAACAAAAAAGAACAATTAAGGTTTTTAATACGATTTGTTGATAAAAAATATAATGTTCATGAAAAAGCTTTGGGCTGCTATCATATGACAAAATGTGATGCTTTGTCATTAAGTGAGACTATTTTAAAAATTATTGATGAAAATAAACTAGATCGGAATTGATGTGTATTCCAATGTTATGATGGGGCATCTGTGATGAGTGGTATTTTTTCTGGAATCCGAAGTAGAATATCAAATTTTATTTCACGGGCCATCTATGTACATTGTCATACTCACCGCCTTGTTATTCAATAATTACGTAAAAAATACAACTAGTTAAGTTACTCAGTTACTATAAAAACAAAGTAACTAGTTAAGTTAGAAGTTAATGAAAAAAGTAACTTCTAACTTTCTAACTAGTTAATGCCCAGCCTTGATAAGACCTATAAAATACAAATATATTAATTTAATTGTGATTTGTTTAATACAAATGTCACCCAGTGAAAGTATTTTATCGCCTAGTTGATTGTATTTTTAAAGACTGGGCAATATACAATTTTCAAAAGAAGAAATTTTAAATTATGTAAAAAAAAATAATTAGGTAATGAATAATTGATAAATGTGTACATATTGTTATATTATCGGTATACGTTTATTAAATACGTTAAAAATGCGTTTATTATTGTAGAATATGATATAATGAGTTATAATAATGTTATGCATTTATAACGATAAGCGTAAAATTCCAATATGCGTAAAAATAGTCACTAAAAACGATTTACATTCGTGGACCGAGACACGATTTTCAATGATAGGTATTTAACATTTATCTTTACTTAATCAAATACACCGTGACGACGTCTGACGATCATTGCAATACTACAAACATCAGAATATCAGATCGAACTATCGAAGGATTTGTATATTTTTATCAACACTGGTAAATACCTTGGTATCTAATAGAGATTTTATGAAATAAAATATTTTTAATTAGATCATTTTGATTAGATATGTTGAATGTTGAATAGGAAACTTGTCTTTAAATTTAAAAAAAAAATTGATCTTACTATCTATAAGTTTTTTTAAAAGACTATAAAAAGAGTAAAAATGAGTTTTTATATTGTTATGAAATCAAAGAGTACATGAAAAATTAAAATCGCCTGTAGTCTTAAAATGTATATCTGACCATTGTGACGTCTCTGTTGCGCTCGCGCCGCCGTCATCCCGGCAGGCTGTACTGCCACTACTCCACACCACAACGTAAATACGCAAAAATATAATATCATAATATAATAGTTTATTACTATTTATATCTACTATACACAATTATAAATTAATATTATAATTATATATCATTTATAATAAACAAATTCTATATTAAGCTAAAATGGTAATACCATGTATGACATTGAACTACATTTTTTACATGTTTACAACTCCTATTTTCATTAATTTACAAACTTTATTATTTGTCAATTTATTATAAATTTATCATTCAATTTTTATTTTATTAACAGTATTTTCTATAATTTCGTATGCTTTATATTATACACTATTATAGAATAAATTATACTGTATAAGTGTATAATTATCTGGCTGTCATACAATTTTTTCAGAAATGTTATCCAATTTACTTTATTTGTTTAATTTTTTTAAGGTTTTAGTTTAATTCAAATTTCAAACATTTTCGATGTAAACAATCGCTATGGCTAAACGTAGGTATAACAGATTTTTTTTCTTCAAAAAAACAAAAACCTATATATATATTTATTATATGATTATTATTTGTATTAATATTTGTAGAACATCTAAAAATGAATATCCAAAATGTATTATTTAATAAATAACATTGGATGTTTATTATTTACTATATACTGTTTTCTTATATACATAGAATAATATATTATATTATAATACCTATAACCTTATGATATACATTTATTGATATTCTTACTATATCTCTAAAATAATATTTTCTTTGTGCACGTGGAATAGTATATATAGCGGACACGGACGTTTTGGCGCTGCCGTTTTGGCGCCGCCGTTTGGGCGCTTGACCGGTTGGGCGCTGACCGTTTTGGCGCCGCCGTTTTGGCGCCGCAACCACCCGATGGATTATTACACATATATATTTTATGTTTCAATAATTTCAATATCATTATAATTATAATATACCTAATTAATTGTATATATTATTTTACATGATAAGTAGGTAAGTACAATGTACATTTTAAATTCTAATAAAA
>JAIPRL010011262.1:0-13884 GCA_025469235.1 Pemphigus obesinymphae
TACCTATTTATATCATTCATTTTGACGAAGAAAAATGGAAACTGACGTGGTCTCGATGTCTAATCGGTAAAAATACCGAATCGTCTGAATGCAGCGTATATAAATATATTGCCACCACAAACCGAATAGGTTTATCCACCGTATGACCGAATGCGGTTCGCAATGACAAAACCGAACGACAAAATCGACCTAATCGGTAATTTTACCGTATACGGTTCGTGACCGTATCGTCTGAATATACTCATATAAATTACATTGCTACTGTATTAGACGGTAAAATAACCGATACGGCAAAACGACAGTTTCGGAATCGTGTGAACTCTAAGTTGTATAATATTATAACAATTATGATCTAATTAAATATTAATAATATTTTTGCTGGGGATATTTAAAAACTGTTTGTAATTAATTGATTTTCCTCAAGTGATTTTATATTATTTGATATTCATTTTGAAAGTTTTTCTTCATAAAATATTTTAAAATTAAAACATGATTGATTAATTATTAATTATATAAAATATTTTTTCTATAAACATACTTGAAGTTTAAGAGTAACGGAATCCGTTAATATCATTAATAAAAATGGTCATTTTATACTATAGAAAACGTTCCTTATTAAATTAATTAATCATCAACTGTTAAAACAAAATTACGGTTAAATATTAATTCTAGTTAAAAATAAAAATATGATTTTACAAATGAATGGAGAATTAATAGAAGTGCAAACAACGTATCCTTTTTTCTTTCCAAATGATTTTCTTTATTAATTAATAATTAAAAAGTATTTCTATATTGTGCAGAAGAGATCAATTCAATCGTAATATCAACTTATTATGGCTTGAAAATTTTTAGACCTTCATGTTTAATATTTTTATAATAAATTATTTAGGTTTTGTTTTTATAGTTTACATAATAAAATAGTAAACCAACATATTTTATTTATACTAGGGGTGGAAATTGGTATTAAACATACGTACTAATACTTGACGACAGATTTTTTGATTTAAAAAATTATAATTAAAAAATTAATATTAAATGGGAATTGTGACATTTTATTAAATAATACAGTATACAAAATATATATGTACCAAAACTGTATGTATAAACGGGAAAAATACTTAAAACATATTTGGACAATATTAATATATTGTCATTTATATTAAAATGTAATTTTAATATTTCTACAAAATGATAAGGATATATCGTTGCACCCGCCACATAGCTTGCTATATTTTTAAGATACTATACTTTCCACTACACTAAATATGATATATGTTTGTTTCAGGAACTTGTCAAGATAACTTCTCAGTCACCATTTTTTTTTATAATAAATGAATTCCATTTTCTAGGTAATATGATGTATAAATGTATTTTTTCAAGTTTAGATTAGTGAGATGTGGGTTTTGACCTTGGTCTCCTCCGGAGTTGCCATTAGAAAGAACATATATCTCTTTTACTAATTAATCCATTAAACATCCATCGGCCAAAATTAATTTTTGTATTCATCATTAAAAGTTGATGTACATCAAATTACCTAATCTATTGATAAACAGCCTCCAAAAAATTTCCATCACGGAATGGTTATTTATTTAATGAGTAAATTTATTTTTCTTATCATTTTGGTTTAAAATTTAATTAAAACTATCAATAAATGTATTTATTAATGTAATATTTAAATTAAATTAATTATATAAAAATAAAAACAGGTGTTTTAGTTAAGTGAATTCGACATCCCAGTATATGGTATTGAAATGTACCTATACTGTTTTTTGATTCTTCATAATATGTATCATAATATTAAACAAGCATTTTTTTATCAATTTATTTATTTTTTAAATTGAGGATTATTGAAAATCATGAACTAAAATTAACTCAAATCACTCAAAAAATATAATTTACGTTGTTTCATTACTTCTTATCTTTTTAAAATTATAAATACTGTACAAGGTGTTACTTAAAAATTCCGATATTAAATAAAACCGATCCTAGAACTCAAAAAGTAATATATAAAAAACTGAAACCTGAACGAATAAAAGGTTCTGAGCCCTGATACATATTAGTTATTACTATATTAGTTAATTGGTATATCAATTAATACTGAAATATATATGTATATATATATATATATATATATATATATATATATATTATTATAGCTTTTTAGTCAGTTTTCTTTTTTAAATAATTTTGAAACTATCCAAATAATACCCAGCACGTTTTAAAATTGATTTAAATACATGTAGATATTAAATTACACAGATACACCCAAAATCATTACGACATTGTACCTACATGTATAGAACCCCAACTACTTCATCTACATGTTGTTTCATACGTCAAAAAACTAGTTCTATGAGAATTATGGGTATAATAATTTTAAAATGTTATAGGAATGGAGCCGCGGTGGCGTAGGTTTTTAATGCAGACACACATAACTGTCATCTAACTCGAAACATAATATAGTATACGATTTTAAGACCGATAAGTCGACAAACTAATGGATTTTACAATATTTTTTTACCTGAAAATATATAAGTGGATGGGACGTTAAAACGAGTTTTGTAATGGTCTTTTGAGCGAACAGAGAAATATATTTTCCTGTTGAGTGAGTATAATATTATTATATAGCTACACGAAGACGAGAAAATACAAAACAACACTTTGTATGATATGCCGAATTTAAAATGTCAATAATAAAAATAAAAATTATAGCTAGAGATTATTAAAAATTAGTTTTACATAATCATAGTATCATAATACAATATAATTATTTATTTTAAATTTTATTTTATTAATTATACAATAATTCAGGTATTTTAATTACTAAACCACATTTTAAGATTGTCCTAAAGTCAGTGATAATACGCGTAGTCAACAGATTTACCGAATTTTACTATGCCGAATATTTTTTCGCTTTTGAGGACACGTATATAAGTTGTGGTTCTTAAACTCACTTGAAATTCCAGAAACTAATATGTCTACTATCCATCAATCCTCTAGAAATCAATTGTATATTATTTATTGCCTTAAAAATGATTGAGAGAATGACGAACAATTTCAGGATATACCTGACACTTGAAAAATGTGTATTCAAATATAAAGCCATCTCTTCATTTTAAAGCCCATCCAAAAAGACTGTATTAAGTATTTAATTTGATTCTGTAAATATACGTTTGGATAAGTGTTACTGATTATTACATTAATAAAAATTCATAAAAAATAATAAAAAGATAAAAAAAAAAATATCTTTTTGATGGATTTTTTGAATGAAAATTGACTTTTACTCTACTATACAAAAGTGAACTTAATAATTAATGAACTTATTAAACAAACAAGTATTATTTACTACTGATTAACCTCATTCTTCAAAACATTTGGTTTTGATCTTTTTTTTGAGCGCTGTTAAAGTGTATAATTTTATTTTTAATTCTGAAACAATTTTGATAGCATTAGTGCCCACTTACCTTAAAATAATATAGTCTTAAGCACTATTTATTTTTGAAGTGTGTGAATGTAACTACAATCATTAATCTTCATCATGAATATAATATTGTAACATGTAATAATAAATAATAATAATAATGAAATATTATATACGATCGAAAAAACGGCATTATAAAAATAATCTTAATATAGATACTGACGAATAATCAAATTTCAACATAATTGAGAAGTGATAAACATAAAATAATAGCAATTGACTTACTAGTATATTACCTAAATATGCTTTACTAGTTAATTTTGTTACTTTGGTGTATTATAAAATTATAATGCTATAAAAAATAATATTTTAAAATAGTAGCTGGTTCCCGATTTTTATTAATATTAAAATTAACACAATTAAAAAATATTAAAAGAGAGCATTGGAGGGGGAGACTAGGATCTCCGAGCATAAAGTTTTAGTATACATTTTTTGGTTTATCTTGTTTTTAACGTTTATAATACTCATAAATATTGGCATATTCGTATTGAGTGTTATGAGCATTTGGTACTTCCAAAAATTACTAGAAAAATGAATAATGGCCTTTTTAAGTTTGCAACAAATTTTATATCAGAAATCTCTTTATCAGAAAATTCCTACTTAACTTTTTCTACTAAATATTGGGTGTATATATAAAAAAACAACACATCAATATAAAACCGTAATACACTCCGAATCTAAAATTAAAAGTACTTCCCGTGTGATGGAGATTGGCCCTTTTTTCCCACCTTCTCGCTACGTCACTCGCAAATGATACTTATAAATTATACCTTAGTAGTCATAATATGTATTCTCATTTTAAAATTAAAATATGATATTTATTATTAGATGAATATATATTTATTAAATACTAAGATAGATATAACGAACTTAAATAAACATCACGAATTATATGAATCTAAATAATTCAAATTAAGCTAAATTATTTAGCATTAATTTAATTTGATATAATCTATTTGTGTAAACATTTTTTTTTTCAGAGTATAATTGTTTATAACTTGACTATGCTTTTATCTTAGCTAATTATATCTCAGACTTTTATAGTTAAAAATGTATTTCAATTACATAAATTTATACTATATAGATATTTAAGTGACAACGCTCATACTATAGAATATTAATAGGTAGATACTTATTAAGTACTATAAAGATTAATGACCTGTCACAAATTTCGATGTTTCTTTTTTCACGCTGCTCTAAAATCGATTTACAATTTTAAAAAGGCCAGATTACTTCCTTACTTAATAGAAATAAAAAACTAACTTTTTTAAAAAATGTCTCTTTTAAAAAATGCAAGATTTTAACAATACAAACAAAAGAAAAACTGTATGACCATATGTCTAAATATAGACTCAGACTCAATGTATTCCAAATGTACTTAATGTGTTTATACTATAATTTCTTTTTCGGGAACTAATAGGTATAAAATGGTTACCAAATATGATTTATTACAAAAAATAGTTTTGAAAATAAACATTTTCTATAAAAAACAGACATAATGGTTTACTATAAATGACTTATTCATCTATAATATATTTATATTATTAATACAACTTTGTTTGGATAGATTGCATTTGTCTATGTTACGATTGTTTACTTACCTTTTTTAATAATATGATATATTATGTTTTACCTAGACAAATTTAGAGCATTAATGTCGTTATTTGCCGTCTGTTGTAGTAGTAGATACTGTTACGTACGGTACGATTGCGCTTCATACGATTTCGTATATGATTGCGATATATTTCAGTGGGTGAACAATGATTATATATGGTTTAAAAGATTATAATTTATTTTAACATGATTTTACTTTGATATTATGAAAATATACCCATACATGCAAATTCTTTCGGTTGCACTTACAAACTGAATTGGAACACTCGCTCGCTTCACACTCTTGGACGGTTTGATTCGGAAATATCCTCCGAGTTGCTCTGAACACCACGTCAAGTAATGAAATTTAACATGCTAAATTCAATACGACTTAAGTGTACTTCTTTTAGTAACATCTATAACTTATTAATATTCACAAAATTGAATACGAACATTTGTGTTTCAATAATTAGGTGGCATATATAAATCCATATAGATCCAAAAATGTCTGCTATGAAGTGACGGATTATTTTCTTGCTTATTTTCCTATCTTTGTGGTTTTGTGTAATATCATACGTAATTTTACATAGGCAATTGTATGAACATGATGAGTTTCATCTTAGTAATACGATAAAATTAAGTAAAAATTAATTTAATATTAACTATTAAAACATTAACTTAACTAGTTTATTTTGTAAACTGTAAACATATCAAATTATGTATATCTGTGAATAAGTTATTATCTCGTTAATATTTTTCATACAAAGTAATGTCAAGTTTATACATTTTATTAAATATTTATAATAATATGTTCCTTTATATATACAAAAATATTATGTACATTTTGATTTTCAATTTTGTGTAGGTACCTTATGTATATTACTACATTGTACATAATAAATAAACTAAATTATATTATTACAGCGTACGATAATATTATGGTGTATTTAGGAATACATAAATTAGTTATAGGTAATAATTGTATTACTAATAGACAATAAGTACTGACTAAAAGATATTATCCTTTAACTTCAAAATAATATTTCGATGGGCTTTGAGTATACATAATAAATAAGAGTAATTTATTATTAAGTTGTTATAAATATATAATGGCAATATCATTTTAAACACCATCACTTCTACAAAAAAATAGTAGTTCTTTTTTTCTGTGCGTTATACAGAATTTGCAAAGTTTAGTTAAATAAAATGATTATTATTTGACTACCTACTTATAATAATAATAATAATAGATAATAATAATAATAATAATAATAAGTGCGCTGGATAACCTACAGCTTCGCGCGCATCGCCCAACACGATATCTGAACCGACTTGATTGACCACACGGTGTGTAATATTGTAATATGTACCTATTTATGTGTATACTTAAAACTAATGATAAGAAAGTAACTAAATAAATAAATGGTAACTCGAATTTTTTTAGTAGTAACTGTGTTGCTGTATAAACGATGATTATATAAGATAAATGACAGTAAAATATATACAAAATTTACAGCAATAGGTACGTATATAAAATAAAATATTAAGTGATTTCGGATCTTTTGGTTCCACACTTAATTTTTAAATATTAAAAATGGTAGGTTATTTAAGTGACTATTATGTTGGTAAGGAGGGAGGAACTATTAGAGCCACTGAACATAAAAATATTTGGTAGATCCTAACAGTAGACTAAAAAATAATTCATACTTCTTAGAATAAATTACTACGCCGACTTTGCATAAAACACATTATTCAGATTGTTCTAATAATACCTAACAATACGCACATGAAAATTAAATAGAGTAAATTAATCAAAATTATACGGAAAGTAGACTGATCAGCCGATTACCTAATCGAAATAAATAATAATTCGAAAATACTACAAATAGGATATTCGAGCCGATGGTTTAATAATAAGATAATAATAAAAATATATACGACCAATAGAGCCGAACTAAATAATATAATACAATAAAAAAATATTCTATTGGATCCCACAGTGCAATAATTATTAGAATATCACAACATTTGGCTATTAGAGTTGACAATATAAATATTTATATTTAATAATATTAAAAAATATAACAAGGACCATGACTATTCAAGTCGGTAAATGTATACATTACCTACGTCCTTAACGGCAAAGAAACACAGGCGACTGACGACAACAGACAGTGGGACGGATAAAAAAAACGAATTATACACACGGCACAATTTATATATTCTTATAATAAATAACAAACGAAAAATTAAAATTAACTTAACATTCGTGTATATGTGTATGTATGTGATCTAATTAGCCTGGATAGGGTGACGTATAGTGGTGATAGCTTGTTATAATTATCTATTTACCTATCTATTTTTGTCTGAACTCACTATTATGTATGTAATTTTAAATAAAACGGAAATTTGTACATATTATGTACAAATATGTATAAAATTGAAAATTAACCAATAAAACATAAACAATTCAAGTTAATAACTTTTGAATTAACTAAGATAAGTTGACTAAAATTGAGTTGTAACTTTTAATTTTAACTAGCCAAGTTATTAGGTCATTGACTTGTAACTTGTATTTATTTAGAAATCATGATTTTACAAACTTAACTTTATCTATTTAAGTTTTTCATTACCTTTGTTCATCCTTAATGTTTATACGGTTTAGTGTAAATTTATTATTATCTGGATTTTTTTCCTTAATGGACTAAAAAATTTTAATTTTAACTTGAAGTTTAGGCCATAAAAATATTAAAAAACTTATGAAAATATATAAAAAGTGTTTATTTTAAACCTAAAGTTCGAAGGGGGGAGAATTTCCGCATCCTAAAAATAAATGTAAATATTTATTTTTTTACTTTAATTATGCATTAAAAATTATTGTGAGGTCTACATTTTTCTTCGAGTAGGGGGGCGTATTACTCTTCAGTTACCATTTTGAAATAAACACTGTGAGTAAAGCAAATTCAGAAAGCTCATTCTGCGAGAGCGCTAAGTTTCCTGTTTTTAAACGTATATTAAACAATAAATTATATATCCATAAACAATTTGTTTAAATGCAAAACAAAACAAATAAAAATTGTTAATATTAATATGGGTTACTAGTTATGAATTGTAATAACAGATAAACGTAAAAAACGTGAAATATACGTCTAATATGAAATTAATAATATCTATCGCCCAGGTAACAAAATTAACAAATTTTTTTAAAATAAAATATATCTGAATTTTTTTTCGTTTTAGGCATCGAAATATCGTTTAACAAATACTTTTGAAATTTTACATAACGGAGAAAATGTTTAAATATTATTATTTGAAATAATTATAAAAATATGATAACTAATTTTGCATCCAGTATTTTGTTTTTTGTATTTATTTCGAGTGGTTTTATAGCATTATTATATTATTCATAATGAGATTAAAATTTACGAATATATTATAATAACATAATAATATTAATAATAAATAGTAATAATATTATGATATATGACATTCCAAAAAGCAATTTTCGGGAACTTTTATATTTTCTGTATATTATACTCTATGTATCATATCCAAGTATAAAATTTTATAAAGCTAATCGATTTTCTTAGTTTATATTTTATGCAGCTAAAATAGGGTTCTTTAATAATATACTAGGCTCTTAAATAAACTTCAATATCCGGGATCCAGGGCGATTCTTGGTAAATCTGTCACTGCATGTTGATTTTAAAATATCTTTATAATCACTAATATAATGATTATACATCATGTGTTGTGATTTCCGATATTTAAAGTATAAAAAAAATATATATATATATATTTCGAATTTGTAAGTGTGTAACCTTAGTGTATAAATACATAGTATAGTATAATCGTAAATCGTATATAATATAAATAGGCACTTACTTATTTGGCTTAAGATATTAAATTAAAAATACCAGGGATAATCGAATTTTTTTAGTACGATATATAAATTACTATCCTTCCAGCGTGCATTATACCGTCGTTTTTTTAGATATAAGTTTAGATAGAATCAAACTGTTAAAATGAAAAAAAAACTAGTTTTTCCAGACATGTATTTATACGTACAAGAAAAAAGAATAATGACTATTGGTGATGATTATCTCTAGTAAACTAAAATATAGGTGTAAGAAATTCTGGTATTTATATTATGTAGCGGCCGTCAGCATGCGATTATATTTACTATGTATTTGTAAAAGACATTATGTAAGATAAAATATGGATCCGTGAACCAAAGTGACGGTTATTAAATTATTAATTTACCGACTAAATCGAGTGGTTATTTTATTTTTTTTATTCAGGAGTTGACCACAATTTAAATTAATATTTTTGATAAATGAAAATTTATATTTATATATGAAATAATGTATTTAGCACTTACCAAAAGTGTATAGCTCTTAATAAATAAATAATTTAAATATATATTTATTTTATAAGTACAGGGTATTTATAAAATTATTACCAAAAATACACACACATTCTCAGTGAAGTAGAACAATGAAGAATATTTTGAAAAAATTGCCTTCCTATAAAACCTATGTTTTTAAAATATTATTCATAGTATATTCAGATAAATATAAAAAATAAATACACGATGATATTTTCTGCAAAATTTTTATATGAATATTTATATTAATATTGATATTTTAATATAAATAAATATAAATATTTATATTATATAATATACGAATATTAATATTTATATACAACATTATTTTCTTTCATATTCTCTAATTTTCGAAAGATTTAACCCTGAGTGTCGTTTGACGTCACTATGACGAACAAATTGTTGTGATATATTGGTCATATGAGAAAATTTCATGACATATTATGGAGCTATTTTTATTAATAAACAATATATTACGTATACTGCAATATTTTAAGAATAAATGTCATAAATCCATTTTTTTTTTTTTTTATATATATTAATTATATATGTTAATTAATAAGGTATTAAGACATCAATAAATAAATTACACAATAATTTTTTCAGCTAAATTCTTAAATTTCAAATTTCTACTTATTGATGTGTCACATCATATTTCATCAAACGACACTTGTCATTAACTTAGTTCTTAAAGGTAGAAAAATAATTTCAAATCTTTCGTCATTGTATCATCCTACTGAATATGTGTACAAATTTTTAGAATTAATTTTAGAAACACCCTGTAAATATAATACCTAATGCAATTTATTATATATTATTGAGTATACTCAATGCTTATAAAAATAATATATGATTATTTTTTCAATTAGTTTTGAAATAATGAATATTTGTATTTAGTACTTGATCCTAGAAAGGCAAGGTTAATTTACAGCACGGTTTTGGTAATGATGCGTAAAATTTACACACATTTATTTTTGATCATTTTACCATACATTTTATATTAACAAACCTTATACATACTTTTTGTTACTTTGATATAAATCATATTGACGTATATAAACATATATTTTAAGCCAAAAAAAAAAAAACAACCAAATCTTTATTTACTAATTTTTACAAATTATGTAGTATAATATCACTTAAACATCGTTAATAAAATATTATAAATAATAATAAATAATAATATAAATAATAATAAAAAAATACATGTTTAAAAAAATTAGTATGACAAAATATTTCCAAATCAAGAGACTAGGCACTTTTTTTTATGCTTTCCACAAATTGGTATCTGGCATTCAACACAATATGTAGTTGTGAATCTACTTTTTTTTATATGAATAATAATCACAATATTTTCGATGATCATGTTGGAGTTCGTAGTTGCTCAGAACTTTTTTTTCTCCTTACACGGCTTGAATGTTAGTTCTTAATTCTCTACTGATTTTTAGAAAAATCAATGTATGTCGTTGCCATTTTTTGTTAGATCTTTATGCAAAAATATACATATAAAATATACATTCTATAAAAGACGGAGTGTATTCATTTGACTAGATGTCTAACATCATAAACTATAGCCGCAAAACAAAATATTGACCTTTTTTTTTTTTTATAATATGTTAAATATTGCTAATGTCAATGTGTATATCATTTACACGAATAATTTTTAAAAAATAAATAAAAATAATGAAAAACAAATGTCTAGAATAAAATTATACATAGGGGTGACTGGGTACGATTGTAACGCGGGACGGATGTAACACATGTTATATCTTGTTTCACGAATAATATTAAAATTTGAGAAAAATACGACAGTTGTTCCACAAGAAATACAACTACATCCCCTTATCAATATAATGATAACATGTTTACCGGTGGTAAAAAAAATATTTTTATGTTTTCGTCTGTTGATAGTAAATATTTTAACTTGCACATTTTTTTTCTTTAAAATTTTTTGTTTACATTTTGTTTGTTATATATGCTATTTTGTCATAGCGACAGTTGTCATTTATAATTTAATACTACTTTAAAATCTATAAGTGGTAAGTATTTTATTTTATATTTATTTTTATTTTAAATTATTGATTGGGGACGAATGTAATAATACATTAAGAGACAATTGTAACAAATAATTTTTATTGAAAAAATTAGTTTGCAAACATTTATTATTTTATTGTATTATGTCTATAGATATGCCACGAATAAGAAAAATAATATCCAACAGAGGACCTGACAATGATGTGATGAGTAGAGCTGCTGCAATTTGTATACATGAAAATAAATCTCAACGATCAGTTGCCAAAGACTTCAGAATATGTCATGTCACTTTAAACAGATACATAAAAAAATTAAAAGCCAGTGAGTTAGGGGGATTTCCACCAGAATTTGGTTGGCGACCACATTCTAGAATATTTGATAATTCTCAAGAATTATTGCTGTCCAATTATTTGAAAAATTGTGCAGATATGTATTTTGGATTAAGCCCTAAAGATGTTAGGAAACTAGCTTTTGAATTTTCTATAAAATTAAATTTAAAAGTTCCAGATTGCTGGCATAAAAAATTAAGAGTAAATGATGATGATGAAGAGGATATATTTTGTAATATATGCACTAAATTGTATTCAAAAAGTAAAAGCGGAGAAGAGTGGGTACAATGTTCTAAGTGTAAGTATTGGTCACACGAAGCTTGTGCTAAAGACTACATAATAAATTATATATGTGATAACTGTAAGGCTGATGAAGTAGGTATTGAAGACTAATAATTTAATGAAGAATGATAATTTAATTAAGACTGGTAATTTAACGAAGACTGGTAATTTAACGAAGACTGGTAATTTAACGAAGACTGGTAATTTAACGAAGACTGATAATTTTGTTTTAATAAAAAAGGTTTATTTTTTTGTTTTTTTTTTTTTTTTTTTTGTATATACTTATGAAAATGTTTAATAATACCTATTAATAAAGATTTTTTTTGTTTAGTAAATATATACTTATAAAAATGTTTAATATCTACCTACTTATTAAAATGTTTAATAATAATGTTTACCTAATTATAATAATAAAGGTTTTTTTTGTTTAATAAATAACTTTGTTTCTTTTTATTATTATATCATATTTTTTTAATTATACTGGAGTTCCCAAGGGTTTAAAATATTAAATTTCTGATATTTTATTAAGATATCTATTATTTATTAATATAGGTATATTTTATTTTTATAAGAGTATTACAATTCTTTTGAATGAATTAATTTTTAATTTTATAAATTTTTAATAAATGTATGCTATTTTAAATTTAAAAATATATGTGTTACATTTGTCACTAGCACTGTTACAATTGTCCCGGTATGGGGTACAAATATAACAACTTTTATAAATAAACAACCTGTGATAGTTAAGGTTTAATACATATATATTTATACACACACTCAGTTGCTTAATTGGTTGAGAGCATAATTAAAAGTAAAATGTTTAAATATTGTTAGTTATTGATCATTATGTGAAAAATGTTACAATCGTACCCAGTCACCCCTACATTTTATTCTAGAAATTTGTTAATACATTGTTGATAAATCTTGATGGGCTGATGAAATTAGATTTATATGAAAAAACAGTTAAATCATTATAAAATAGAATAAATCATGTCGCGATAGATCAATTTTGGAACTTAAGATCAGTAAACTGATTTGGAAATTCCCTTTTGTTTTTTATGGTTTCATTAAGAAGTGATAAAATAAACGGTACGTTGCATAAACAATTGTCCATTGTGATGTTATGATTAGAACATATAATAGATGTGACTGATTTTTTGACATAAAAGTGTGTTGTAACTTTTCCGTCTGGTACAGTTTCTTTACCTAAGGAATCGCATCAATGACATAATTAGTTTAATCGTTGCACATCATAACAATTTTAATTTCATATCTTGTGGATTTTGATGGGGTATATATCCTATAAGAATATCGTTCTTTAAAACCGACCAATTGTTCATCATTTGTGACGTATCTACTAGGTTTATAACTATTTCTGCAATCAATCATTAAAATATCCCGTACCTATAACTTAAATTAGTGGTACTATCGTATCATTTTTACGATGTAAACGAGTTGTTCTTTCATCGAATATTAATTTATTAATAATAATTAATAATATAATATAATATAATTAATTTATAAAAAAAAATTTTTTTTGACATTGTCGTCTGATACCTGTGTAACGATACAGTTTCACTGACTCGTCACTTTATGCCTGTCTTGGTGTTTTTACTTAGGTAGGCATACGGTGGTGCAGAGTACGAGAAGGGTGTATATTTTCAAATATGACAGTCGAGTCAAAACAACTATACACGCCAGTCGAGTCAAAACATCTATACAATTCATATTTTTTATAAACTCGCTGAAACTCGTACTCCGCTTCACCTGTGGATTTA
>JAIPRL010011263.1:0-13883 GCA_025469235.1 Pemphigus obesinymphae
GGAAAACTCGCCTATATTCTTTTTAATACTTCTCATACTTTTTGACAAGTTTTATGCCGGCTGTCGACCTGACGCAACTTCAATTAGTCGACTTCTACGACAGGCATGAGGAAACCGTGGAGGTATTATCTTAATTTTTAATTAACTGTAAAATATTAAAATAAATGCATATATAGGATATATAATCATGTTTTTTTTTTTTTTTTTTATGATTAATAACTTAAAATGCGTTGAATGAAGTACACCTATACTTACGATAGTATTGAAGACTTGATTATAAAACGTACCAATTAATTAGTATATAACTTTTTTAACTACAGTATAAATAATGTATATTATATATACATGTTTAATAATATTATTCGTTTTCTTTATGTTTTGTCAGGTAGTTTTATGTTCGGAGTTTCAGTACATATATAAAATAAAAACCAACCCAAATAACTCTTAAAACTTTTTTTGTATTGTTATATTATGTAGGTATGTAACCTATAGCATAGCATTCAATGTACTGTACCCATGTAAGTTAAGTAAGTTAAGTACTTCGATTACGGTCATAATTACGTCGTCTGTTGAATTCCCGGAGAACTGAAATCGAGCCATTTGAATGCACGTGGAATAATGATGCAACTTCTTTATTTTAATGAGAAGAATTTGCACTTGTTATTATTATTTATTTTTGTACAGGAAACTTATACTAAACAAGTATATGGGTTTACTGCACTATATAGTATATACCAATAATCAACTGACTGTCAACGTGAGTGACAATATATTTTGTGACCAAAATGTTATTTTTATCTTTTCAAGCTTTTCAATCAATGTGTATTATATTTAACTGCACGACAATCACTCAAAAATCAATTGTTTTAACTATACGTCAACTATAATCATAGCTCGTAAATTATAATCATATATATAGTTTAAATATTTTATATAAACATAATATTATTAATATAATTCGTTTGTGCAAACTAGTGAAGGGAGTGGCTATAGTAGTGTAGCATGAACGAAGCATTTTAAAAGGTCAAAATCACTATGGCCAGACATGAGAGAAAATATTTATTATCAATGAAGAAAAAAATATTCAACTACAGAATAAAATAATTCCGTGATTGAGCTGTTATAGAAAATTCTGCGTTAACACAGATTTTGCGATAAAAACTTTTACAAATTAAAAATAAAAATAGAACCTCATACTATCAATATCTATTTATGATATTATATTGTTATTCTGTGGTCCAATCGTATGAAGATTTAACTGGTTTTTGGAACCGGTAATTTGAAATTTTAATTATTTGAAGAACATCTAAAAAGGAATTGAAATCCTTATTGACTATTCAATGTTTTCTATTAATAATTAATAGAAAACATTAAATAAATTATTTTTATATTTTGTTATTATAACCAGTAACCAGTCACTTAATATTTTTTTTAATGAACCAGATCTCGAACCGCACCATAAAATATATATTGCTTTTTATATTAATTTTAAACCGGAACCAGAATTAGAATCAAACTTTTTTAAGGTTTCTTTAAGATTTTTTTAAGATTTTTAGATGTAAAATCAATAAACAAAAATAATAAATTTACTTGTAACAATATTGTTTATAAGTTTATAAAAATGTATTAACGATTAAACATAAAACGCATGTTTTCAACAAATATTTAAGTATATAATTATCAGCGAATATGCTTTGTATATAATTTAACATATAACAGAACTATTGGACTTTAAAGATCCGTTCGTTGAACTTCTTTTTATACCAAAGATATTTTGAATTTCTAGAGCTGTATATTATAATTTTTAGAACGAGCAAGTATTTTACACTGTGAATGGTTGTTGAAAAGCTATTGGAATTTAGATTTGCAATGTATATTTTTATTTCAGACAATTTTTAAGTCAATTGAGATTCGCGAAAAGTTTTACAATATGTTTTTAATTAAAAATAATTGGATGTAGACGAATAATATACATTTCAAGGGTTTTCCGTATTTTGACATAACTATGAATATTTGGTATCTATACAATGTACAATGAAATTAGACGGAGGATGTCTGCTATTAAATTCTTGACTATTTTTGATATCCGACAGTACAACACGGTCAAGGAATATTAACAACTGTACAATGGTCAACGGACATTAAAGATATGTTTGAAAAAAAAAAAATAAATGCTTAAACGTATATACTTATATAGCCCAATTTTATGAGCGAGTAATACACCATTCTCCTAATTTAAGCACGTCATATTTAATGATAAAAAGACTTGAATGGATTATGTTTGGTGGTCAAGTGGCATCGTTTGAGAAACCAGAATAGGGAAAATAAACGGGAGGAGGCCGAGAGTTCTCGCAAGACAACGATGGATGGTCAAGATTAAACAGTGTCTCGATTATACTGTGTTAAAGCCACAGTAAGAATATAAGATAGAAATGACTAATGACAAATAGAAGAATAAGGTGGAGGCAGAATCGATCCTTCGTAGACCATAATATATTCTTGAGAAGAAAAATTTTAATGTGAATAAAGAAAACAAAACCATAATTTTCTGTTTATATTTTAAAAAATAGTATATCATACATGATAAAAATCGAATGGTCCTAAGTAAACTTGTCTACGATTTTTCGTTAATGATTTACAGACATTTGAAGTAAGTTGACGTGTGACGTCGATTTTTTTTTACGTCTTTTCTGACGGCATCTTTCGTATATTATATATATAAATACACGGATTTATTTATCTATTAATATGAGCGTATAGATAATATTCAATTTATCGATTTAGTCCTAAGGGATATTTTTAAAGTTCATGATTTTCTATGTAATTCGATACTATAATATATCAAATGTTATTATAATTAACCTTAATCCGCACGAATAACAATAAATACTATTCTGGTCCCACCGTAATATGCATATATTGCAAACAGTATAGGTAGGTACTCGAGATATCGACGGTGCGACCTAATTTATAATAAATTTTACTTTGTAATATTACCAGTTCCGACCCCAATGTCAATAATAGTATTTGTACCTCTTTATTATAGTTTATAAGATATACGCCCTCCGCGAACTGTTAAGTACAAGTATAACAAAACAACAAGTAGCCACAATGTAGCATTTGGAATATGATAATATTTATAAAAAAAAAAGTTGATGATTACAAGAAAATATTTTAGAAAAAATATTACATAAATATTTTATGGTGATTAACGAATAATATTCTAAAAATAATCTTTTGCAAATATTTTCAAAATAATTGAAAGTTAAATAAAATAGTTGCGAAAGAGGGCGAAGGAGAAGAAGAACAATTGTATACCTAATGTATAAAATAGGTACATAATAAATAAACTGTATAAATATAATAGAACTAAAAAAAAAAACATTTATTAAAATAATTATCTAGATAATTTACTGAAAATAACCGTTTTATTTATCTACATAAGATAAAGAGATAATCCAAGTTGCTTTTATCTAGATAATGCACAACAGTGATTATTAACCTAAAAGGAAATACAATTTGCAAGACATCTTTGGTTACACTGATAGGTTTTATCATAGTGACTATTATAGTTATAATAATTATTGCGTATTTTTTTTTATCATATTTAAATAAAAAAAATTAAAATAAGAAATCAAATAATTTGTGACAAAATTACAATATTATGTAACATTATTATTTTTTATCATGGAATGATTGACACAATAATGATTCCCCTGCTATAAAATATGTTTGAGATAGGTACATATCACTCGTATTATTGTAATAACAACATTTTTTAGTTATATGAGATTTTTTGACCATTTTGGAAAACAATTTTTTGTAATTATTTTACTGTTTTGAAAAATAAAAATAAAATTTGACCTAGTTTAAAATATATACATTTTATGAACGGAAGATGTACTATATATCGTTCATCTGGTTGTCAAATAGAAGTGGTACGTGGCACATTTTAAATTATATATTTACAATAACAACAAAAAGGTAATTGCCTTATAAGCCTAACAAAAATAAAGGAAAGGAAGAGGTGATCTACTGAACAGTAACTTAAAATATAATATATATAAATTTGACCAGTTGAAGGAAATCTAAAATATTTAAAAACCCTAATATTTAATATAGGCAAAATCAGAATGAATACTTATAATCCAAACAAATTATTTTGTTTTAAAACTTTAAATTTATTTAATATCCAATACAATTAATTAAGGAAGTTTTATCTTTTAGAAGATAGGTGGTTGGAAATTAGTTTATATATTATTTAGCGATCTAGATAATTTGAAAAAAAATGTAGAGGGCCAGAAAAAACTGAAATATTAGTCGATAAATGTATTTATTTTTGTATTAAAAATACAGTTTAAGCCGTTTAAGGCAAATTATTTAATATAACAAAATATAAATCATAAAGTCTTATACTAATAATAATACAATTTTATACTTTAATAATGAGAGAAATTATACTTCTTGTCCCGAGCCAGTTTTTTAAAATTTGGCACTCTTGGAGAACAACTAATTTTAAAATTTACAACACTTTTAAAGTCATTTTTAACTACGTATAGTGTATAGATGTATTTTTAAAACATTGCCTTATTAGTGCAGTATTATTACCATACTCGTGTGTAGGATATAGCGTTAGATGTAAAATTCTAACCAATCCTATTTTAAATAGTATGGTATAAAGCAAATGGTCTATTTAATTTTGATCACAACGACATAGACATAGACAAGATCACAAATTTGAGTTCTTATACTCATAACTTTACTTAAAAAAAAAATTTTTTAATACATCTATTTTAAAGAATTGTTATTTGTGGGAGAAAAATTATAAAATCTTGAACAATATGATGTTTTTCAGTAAAAGAATAATGGAAAAATATTTTTAAAATAATCGTTTTTTGAGAATGAAAAGATTCTAAATAAATTTTTTTGAAAAATCAATTTTCTGCATAAAACCTTTATTTTTATTTTTGCTATGTCTATTGGTCTTGGAATTAATTTAATCTGATAATTATTTATAGATTTATAGAATATCAAAAAGTTCTAACTCATGCAAAATAAACGTTAGAAATTTTTTAACACCCGTTCTAAAGTTGCTCCAATCGGCCAAATCGATTGTCAGTCGGCTAAATCATTAAGGGTTTGGCCCAGTTTTAGAAATCAGTCAACAAAATGAGTCCAATCAGTAAACAGTAAGAAGTTGATGACTTTTTTTGATTATTTACGTATTTAAGTATTTTGTTGGCATTTCACAGGAATACTACAAATTTGATTTTCAAATCATTAAAGGTGTGACCCAATTTAAGCCAAATTAAGCACACTGCCACCCTAAAAATAGTTCCTATTCGCTACGACCCTGCTCGAACATTCGTTTTTTGAAATAGAATCTTATCATTTTCAGATGATGAAATTTAAAGTTAATTTGAATATTTATTTATAATACAATTTTCATTTAATGTATTAGGCACATTGAATACAAAAATACATAAAACATATAAAAAGTTTTAGGTGCAACAAAAGTAAAAGCACCATTTGCTGCACCCGTGCGCACGTTTATGGTTATTTATTATTACTAATGAAATATGTTATCTTCATGGGGGAAAAAAAGTCGTGAGAAATTGAGAATAATATTATTATTATTATTATTATTATTATTAAACTTCTTTGAACAGCGTTTTATATATATATATACATTGTCTTACACGACAGTTTTGACGTGTCGAATCAAAGTCTCCTCACGGAATTCCGAAAACATAAATTTCCCATCAATTCCACACCCGTCGTCCTCGCGTTCTGCCCTCCCCGCAATGTAATGTGGTACAGGAGAAGGAGAAAGAGGTCCTTGTAATATTATATTTTCTTCAGTAACACTTTCACGTATTTCATTGATCGCGTCATATTCGCGTGTCAGGACACAACAACTCGTTTATTGGCTTATTAAACGGACTTTGTACGGTGTTAAAATGCCGCCGGGTCGGAGCAAACTTGTAAATCACACCGCAGGAGCAGCCGGTGGCCCGCTCGCCATATATATACTTCTTGCTCTCCGGGAAAGAGGAAAAGTGGAAGAAAAAAATAAGAAAAAAGAAGAAAAAACTTACCCGCCACCGCAGACCGTCATCGTCGCTCTCGTGAGAGGGTAAAATTTGTCCGAGTTTTCCCAAAGAGGATCCAATAACGATGGGGCGTCGGGTGTATAGGGGGTGGGACATAGGCGCGTGACCGTTTTTCCGACTAGACGCTGAGAAAATATTGCCATAACCTCATTTTTTCCCCGCCTGTCGGCATTAATGCCCGAAAACGTTTCTGCCGCGCGACCGTCGTCGTTAGTTCGTCTCGTTGATCCCGTTCGAAATGACTTCAACAAAACGTCGTCATTGATGCGAGTAATTTCTTTGTAATATATTTATATACCTAAAAAAAAAAGAAAAACCTGAAATTATATTATAAACATGTAAATTTTATTTTAAACAAAAACAAATGCATATATATTTATACCTATGACGACACGTGTTTTCATGGGTGGAAATAAATCACGCGGGTAAATGTAAGACGTTACCGTATAAATAGGTTTTTTTTTTTTTTTTTTTTTATTGTTGTCGAACAAAAGCGCCTTAATCAGTTCTGTTTAGAAGAGTTTCTCAAACGTGTTCCGTTATTCGACAATAATAATAATATATATATGACGGTTTTTAAAAAAGACCTTTAAAAACATTTATACACACAGTATTTGTGACTGTGAATAATCATATTCTTAAAAAAAAAATTACCGATTTAATAACAATGTATGAATATACGCAAGACTATAGAATAAAAATGTTATTCGATTTTACTTTACATTCTAACCTTTATGAATTACCTACTTTTTTTAAAAAATCCTATTAATTATAGACCTTTTAACTAAAATGAATGAACTATACTGCTCGGTGCGCTTCGGGTAACATCTGATATGCAAAAAATAGTAGGTATTTTGTAATTTATGTGAAAGAATCAATAAATTATTATCTATACTCGAGTGTTTCGTGATATCTGCAATAATAATAAATAATCCTGTTACTAGATTTTTCCTTGAAATGTTCTTGGTTTTTTTTTCTACAATGCTCATTTATGCTTATCACATATTATTCAAATGTTAAATTAAATTAAAATAATATGTCTATGATTTAGGTTACCAATATTATATACTACGATTTTTCTATCCCTTATTTATAATGATATCGTGAAATATTATATCATCAAGTGAGATAGTAAGGTCTAATAAAGGACGAAATAAAATATCTACATTTTATTTATGTTATATTTATCTCATATTTCATGATAGATATAACTACTAATTATTTGATTAAATATTGAATATGTACAATAAATAATATACTTGAATATATACAATATTTATTTGGAAGAACCTAAACATAATATGCTGTAAAAACTGCAAACATTTTTTCATTTATTTTTTATTATCTATATAGTATAGGGGTTAGAAAATGTATACTTGTAAAATTTTGAAATTAAATTTGGAATTGAAGTTGAATAGACTTGATGTCTCATGAGTTACTATCTATTATTTATTAGTAATGTAAACTTTAATTTAAAGACCTAAATTGGTAAAAAAAAATTGTCATTTTTGAAATTAACTTCTTTGTTTTTGAGAAAGACGTATGTATGAACTTTAATAGACGATTTTTTTCTTCTTTTTATTTCAAACTGTAGTAGTATTTAAAGACCTTCGAAAATTTAAATAATTTTATTCATTTTTTTTTGCATATTATACATAATATGCATATCTATAATCGTGGGGAATTATCGTGGGATCGCAAAGGCTCCATTCGCCTTGTCCTATAGCGATGGTCCTAGTTCCATGATTTGCATGGCGAACACTGCAATATATACTTATAATTAACCAGTGCGCCATCCAATAATGCACATAAGGACCTAAGGAGTAAGATACGATTGGGGTTAAATGCTTAAAAAAATTCACGTTGTAAAATAATCGAACAAAATTAAGTTATACAAATGTTTCCTCATTAGACTTACTATTTTGGGAAAACGCATTTGAAAATTATTGAAAATACCCATTGATTGCATAATACGTGTATGCTTAAATTACGAGTGGACATAATTAAATGGATACGGAAATTGAACATTTTTGATTTTCGATAGAAACGGGTATCCCACAAATCAATAAAAATGGGTAAATGCTAATTTTCCCTTCGGGAAATTAACATCAAAGAACTTTAACTAGTCGATTGTGTTTAGAATTTTCAACATATATGCGTGGTACATATTTATTTAACAGCGAAAGACGCGTAGAAGGGATAGTTCTCCCTTGATATTCTGTAAAATAAAATTATTTTGAAAGGAAAAAAAAAACATTTTGTTCTTAATAGTGTTTTATAATTTATAGGACAAAGATAATTTTTTTTACTTATCCACACCGTGTTATGCTTCTGTGGGTGTCCTTGAATATATATACCCATATATGTTTTTTTATTGTAACTATACCCGCAGTTTCAGCAAAAAGTCATCTTCAATAATAATAATGTAAAAACAGTCGAACAAAATATAACCACCGTTTATATTGTTATAGTTGGAGTTTATTACCGTTGTAGTTTATTATTATTATTATTATTCTTTTGTTATTATCGTTATAGTTTAAGTTGTATATTTTGTTTAACGGTTTTACATAACACGCAGATTGTTTTTTCTTTTAGCTCAAATCAGTAATAATAATAAAAACCACCTACAAGTGCGACAAGTCTATATAAATGTAGGTAGTAGGTACTTTTGGTGTTAGTTTTTGGGTTATATATATATATATATATATGCGTCTATCTTCAGTGCTCGAATTGGAAAAATAGAAGAAATTCGTTAAATTGGTCTTTTAATAAATGAGCATTTTCTTAAACTATGTACTCGGACACTGTAAAAAATTTTGTAAGGGTACTCTCATAATATTATAAAATAGTAGAGGAGCCACCCTCACTATTCGAATACTGCTTAGCTTATCTTAGATTCTGAGCAATATAAGAATGCTAGTGGTCTTACAATGATGGTTTTTTTTTTTTTTTTAACTGACTATTCAACTAGTAGACTTGATCCAATCGTTTTACGTATGTACCTATCTTCCGGTAAAAAAAATGTTACCAGGATAGTACTTAAAAAAAGTAATTTTTTAATTTTTCAATACACAAATAAAGAAAAACTATAAAAAATTACATAAAAACGTTAAAAACACGATTCTGTCCAAATTGATTTTTGTCATTTCTTTAAATTCCAAAATAATGATTCTTAAATCTTTTAATTGACACCTGCAAATGTGTAAATTAATACTATATCGTTTGTGAAATTGTTTTAATCAATTCGTAGCTTATTATAGTTATTATAAATTTCCAGGTTTTTAAGTTCTAAAAGAGCTCGTTTTAAAATAATATCTGAAAATTTAATGCAAGACTAAAAGTACCTATGTTACTCTAACCCTATACAAAATTTTCGAAAATCGTTAGTCACAATTTTTTTTTTTTATAGTTATGTAATTCTTTTTGATAACATTTATTACTTAGGTATAAAATGTAATAATTGCAAAAAAAAAAAAGAGAAAAAATTGATATAAAACATTAAAATTTTCAAAGGTATATTTTATTGTTATATTTATGTACATTATTTTTGGTAAATTTGTATTGACTGATATAATAATAACTATAGACTAATTATATATTTTATACCGAATATCGAACAAAAATAAAGATTTATCATTGATTTCATTTGTAATATATCTACTACCCAGTATTCTATCCGTCGAGCGAAATGCTTCCACTCCCTATTTGTCTGCAGGGGATTTTTTTTTGTGCCGTATTTTTTATTTAATAAATCATTTACACTGATTATTTAATATACAAACTATACTTATTGCCATTGCCATTTTACAAACCGTCATGTATCAATTTCATATTAACTTCACATTTTTTCATTATTTATTTTTAATGTTGGATAAAATTGAGATTTATAATTATTTATACATATCATTGATGAGAAACAATTTGAAGACGGATTGCACTTGTCCCGAACTATCACGTTCTAGTTGTTGTGTTATTTTTCTTAGCAGATGTACATTATTTTTGTACAAGTATATATTATTCTATTCTATCTGAATGGACATCATATAGTACTAAGTAAATATATTCGTCGCTTATATTTTTTTTTAAACGAGTATTCATTAATTACTTTTTATTTTATTTTTCATTATTACGCGTATTTAGATAGAATTCAAATAATCTAAAATTCATTTTTGAAAAGTTTTGAAATAAAATAAAGTCAGACTTTTTCATTTAAAAGATATTTCTAAGGTTAAAGGAAAAGGTATTTCTAGTAATCATTTCTGAGAAATGAAGTTTCCAAAAAACGTGATCTTTAAAATACCATCTGTGAAGAATTTCCAATTTATCGATGAACTGGAAGTCTGGTACGGCCTACAATTTTAGAATTAAAAACCTAACCTAACACTTTTTCTTCTTAAATAAAAATATTCTAGCAGACAGAAAATAAAACTGTAAAACTAATACGTTCTAAGAGTTACTCGAAATTTGAGAAAAAATATTAACTGTTTATGAAAAGAGTAATAATATACTTCTAGCTAGTGTTAAGTTTCCAAAAGAATGAAATTTATTTTATTAATTCGATTTAAAATATTTATAAACTTACGACTTTCATTTTTACACAACACATTTTTTTTTATGTTGAAAAAAAATATAAAATGTATAATTTCCTGTCAACTCGAGGTATAATAATTATAATACGATCGTATTTATAAAACATAACGACGTTTTCGTAGTAAAGTACACAATGAAACAAATTACAATTTTTTTTTTTTAAAGAATATGATAACAATGAGTTTAGATTAAGATAAACCAATATATCTTAATCTAAGAAAGATAAATAAATATATTTTTATCATTATACTATTAAATAATAATAATTAAATATGTAACTTTTAAAACAAGTTTTACTTATAGACTATAGTATTTATATGCTTATCATAAGTCATGAATCATAATCCATAGATAGGTGTATTAATAAAGGAAGAACGTTAATTAATTAAAAAATTTCCTAAAAATCTTTATATGCCATGTGTTGTAGATTTATTTCTATACTTGTACAATGGTGTAAAATAAAACCATTATGAACCATTATTACCATTTCGTGCGAAATGCATTTTAATCATCAAAATATGTATTTAAAATACTATAAAATGTATATATGTATAAATAAAAACAAATTTATTTTATTTTATTATACTCTTTTGCACCAATTATATTATATTTTTACACATAAAAAAAATACGTCTTACAATTTTTTTAAAAATCTGTGATAACATAAAATGTTTATTATTATACATTTAAATGTATTACATTTAATTCTATATAAGCTTGCAACAATTATAATATACATAACGAAATAACGTAATAACAAATATGTAGTATTGTTGCATTTTGTACGAACTTTGCATTTTTGCGTCACACTTGCATTGCACAACCATATATAGTTATTAAAGGGTTAAATTAAATTAAATTAAAAGGTAAATAGGAGTTCAAGATCCAATACTTAAATATGAGTGTAATAACTAATAAGCTGTTCCCAAATTCATTCTTCTGAATTGAGTTACAACCCCTGAAAAAATAAAATAAAAATAATCTAAATCCAAAAAAAAATTTCTAGATTGGTACATTGTTTGTTTAAGATAAATAATAACTTATCACTTTTTCTTGAAGACAAGTTGAAGATAAATTACAATATATTTAGATATTCTATCTGTATATAGTTTTAGGTATTATACGAGATAAAATAAAGTAAATATAATTATTATTTATATTGCTGATTAGAGCATGAAATAACAAGAAAGAGGGTAGATCTCTTTACCATTTTTGTCGTTTTGCAAATCCCTAAAAAGATTATCAGATTATTAGATATACATATGTTCCGACTTGCAATTAAAAATTAAAAATTCCTACAGGTTTTAAAAATTGGTTTTAAAATTTAAAAATGTCAGTTCAGGAAAATAGAAGAAGGAAAGGAAATGATAAAATCTCAGAAATCGTAAATTTGATCGAAAAAGAAATATTTGTGGAATGTTTAAAAACATTTTGAGATTCGTGTATTTTTCCGTAAAATGACTAATATATTTTATAATAGGTAAATCGTGACATCGTCTACATAATACCATATTTAAATAAAGTATAAACCTTGAGCATATTTTTTTATACACTAGTTTGAAAAATAATAATTCTAATAATGCTTTTTGGTTGTATCGGTTATGGCCATAAAACAATAATTATTGTTAAACGCAATTAGCAAATCTTTTGTCTGATTTATTCCGTGGCATATAACGTATAATATGCAGCAATAATATGCATAACTCAATACTTTTGATAAAACTATACATACATAATAACTCTCGAAAGCAATGGTTATTCTTAACGAAAGACATTTCTTTGATAACTATACAATGGTTTCGAATGCTATACTGCAGGCCGAATCCTCTTAATCGCTCGCCCATCTTCCGTATTATCGCCCATTTTGATCGTGTAATAGAATGTCGATTAGAAAAAAGAAAAAAAAAACGGATTTTACGAGTAGAATATTCGGATTTTTGGAGAAAAAAAAAATAAATACATTTTTGTCGGAACGAATACATGTACACCGCGGACGAGGGCAACAATAAATATACGCGTATTACCTATACAACCGCACACTATATGTATAATATATGTATGTATGTATGGTTTTGAAAAAAATGAAATGAAATGGAAAATGAAGGTATTATTGTCGAGGTTTAGGCAATGTCTTGGCGAACGTATACATTATATATATGTGTGTGTGTGTGTGTGTGTGTGTGTGTGTGAAACGTCTATATGATTTACGTGTAAACGGTCGTAAATAGTCCGAGGGCAATTTTTTGTTTTGTTTTTTGACCCGGCTTCGGAGGGGAGGTAATATCGGGGGCGTGAAAAAGGCCAAAGCATTAAACATGTATGAATTTGAAAACGAGACGTGCTCCGAGTACAGAGTTTACAGTGCCGCCACCGCTGCCATCGTGTTACACATTTATTTTGACTTAAGGACTTACGCGCTCGGACGACTTGTTAAACGCTTATTAGGCGCACGTGCTTCAGACCGACAATGGCCCCGTTTACACCGTGTCCTTCCGTTTCTCCGTCCGCGTCCCGTTCTCTATCCTTCTCGTCCTTTTCCTTCTCGACATAACACAATATGTCGTCGTTGCCATACGACGCGCTATTACATTATAATAATATACAACGAGGACGAACGAAAAATAGCGATGGAGAAAAATCCAAAAAACAGAAGAAAAAAAAAAACGCGTCAAAAATTTCTAAAATAGCGATTATACAGATTATAATTGTAAGTAGGCATGCGAGTGTTTCGGGGACGTGTCCCCGTCGACATTGTTCTACATTCTCAATTCCGTCGATTCTCCAGACGAAAATCGATAATAATCCGTATAGGAGATTTAGTCGTCGATTCGAAAAAGTTTCGAGTTCAATCGAAAACCGTCGACCGACTTTGAACTCGACGAATCGGATCGCAACCCGCAAACATTACAAAGAGCGGTGCTAGTTGTTACACGGGTTAGTTGTTACAGTGTAGATATTTTGTACTTTCAACTGAGGTAACACTGTGGCGACAGGAGAATCAAATTCCATTATTATTATCTCCACATGTTTTGTGATAACATCCGTTATATTTTGTCCACGGACTAAGATACTATGGACTGGTATCGAAAGATATATTAGCGGAACCAAAATGTTTCTTAATGGCGGGCGTAAAAAATCTAGCAAAACTGTTGCCATCTATGAGCAAAAGTTACATTACTC
>JAIPRL010011264.1:0-13879 GCA_025469235.1 Pemphigus obesinymphae
ACTCGCCGCTTGTACCTACTTAAATTATAATTATATAATGATGATTTACGTATTTGCGCCGGCTTAATAATCGATATTTTTTATATTTCTATTTTCGAAAACGTCAATTACAAAAATATTGGACAATTAAAATTTTTAAATTTGCCGACTTGAAATTGAGTTATAGTTTAGACTGGGGCAAATGTATGAGTTGCCACCCCCCAAATGACGCCACTGGGCGTAACATTTGTTATTTGTTCTGTAGTGATACTGTGATATACTGGGTTTTTACTATAACAGATGACAGAATAGAATATCATAGTTAGGGGCATTCCAAAAACATATTTTTTTTGAGTGGGTGTGGGGAGTTAATTTATAATTTTCCGACTATTCCGAAATACTCTTTTAAAAACGGTAAAAAAAAAAAAAAAAGTCTTCAAAGAAATGTATAACTGAATTATCGAAATAATGTTTATTGCCGATATTGAAAAACTCCTAAAAAAAAAGTCATTAACCAGGGACGACGATTTTATAAATGAGAAAAGAGTGACATTTTGACGACTGTGTCAATTTTTCTACAAAATATGTGAGATTTTCCGACTAACAAAAACCCCTTGGGGATAGACACCCCCTACCATCCGTTCAGAACGCCACTGATCATAGTACTCATCAGTTATTGGTATTAAAATCGTGGCCGAAATATATTACTATGTTACGCCGAATTCATGAAATCAGCTGAAAAATTGCCGATTTCATGAAAAAAGCAACGTCGTTGCTGAATACGTGAAATCGGCATTCTAAAGGACCAAAAACCGCTTTTCCTTATAAAAAACAAAAGAAATAAAAAATGAATAGAAATATTAAATGTATTACATAACTGTATTTATTATACTCATACTTATATTACTTATATCAATTATAAAAAATCCAAAAAAAATGTATGGTCTTACAAAAAAAAAAAATTTTTAAAAAAATATTAAAAATCAAAAATTAAAAAATGAATTAAAAATTAAGTATTATGGCAGCCACAGCCCGGATAGCACTCCGAATTACATACCATGCCATTTTTTTGATATGTGCATTTCTTTGATGTGCAATTCGTACGACACGTGCATCGACGGTATTCCCGTCTTGTCCCAACTGAACCCAAGGGGACTAGCTCCCGTAATGAATACTCATTATCTGTTCGGACGTCTTCGATAGTCATGGAACAGTACTTCATAGATGCCATACTGTTCCGCTCCAGCCATGTGTTGAGAACCCCTTCTTTCGTAGCGATACGAAATTTTTTATCTTTTTCCTCTATAATTACATCAAGAAGGTTTGCTGCCAAGGCCTCGTCCACCACGTTGTCACCAACTTTTACTGGAGGTAGAATGGCATTGCCTCTGTTTACCATCTTAATCGCTTGTTTATTCAAATTTTGGCCTGCAAGCTTTAACGTAGCAGGATGTTCAAAAACAATATTTTGGTCGTCAGCCTCAGCGTCTTTATCTATTTTACCCCTCTTCTCAACGGATTCAGAACTCTACAAAATATTTGATAATAACACATAAATATATTTTACATTGCATTATACCATAGGATTGTGCAGTCTGCTTATTATAATGTTATTTTACTTACTTCATCAATGTTGTTCTCTAACTCCAAAATGGTTGGCGTGTTCCTTATTAGTTTATCGAGTTCAACGAATTCCTGCTGTTCATCCGTTATATCTCCATCTGCTGCCACTTCGAAGAGGGCAGGCATTTGTGTATCTCCTACATCTAATGCCTATAAAAATATTTTACAATTGAATTATAATTATAATTAATAATTAATACTTGCATCTTCCAAAGCTTTCTTACACTTCAGAGGTCGGGAAAATGAAAAATTTTTCAAGTGTTCTTTGTAATGGAGAATAAACTTGAAATCTCCATCAGGTAAACTCAGAAAGTCAACAAGATCCACTTGGCCCCGTTCGTTCAAAGAAGAAGCTAAAATTGGCCGCACAACAACGACTCGTGAACATTTTTTTCGTGATTTTTCCGTACATCATTCACAATTTTCCAATAAAAGTTTTCACAGCAGCCATTGGAATATTGTAATAGTGCTCTGCTCTTTAATTTTCTTGTGCGTTTTCGTCTCCACTTTATGTCCACTGGCTACATGCATGTCACGAATAATACTAGAGAAGTTATTGATTACCGCCATTATGCCTTGATCGCGTCGTATTCGTCGAATGCCAACTACCTCAATTAGTTCAAACTTTTCACGGACATGATAATAATGCTTATCTTTTTTCACGGTAGAGTCATTGGTTAATATTCTAACAGCTTCAGCATCTCGTTCGGCCATCCACTGGGATTCCATCGTTAATTAAAATTTTAAATTAAAAAATAAAATATACTAATATCGAATTCGAAATGTTATTAGCAAATTAATTACGTCCGCACTTCACACATTGTTTTTAACATACGAATCGAAAATGACTGAACATTTTCATATTTAGACGTAAAATATTCAGGAAACTGTCTTATTATTGTTACATACCCGTTATTCGTATCATACTTTAGAGTTTAGATAATTAAGATAACGGAGGCGTGGTGTATGGAGACTACAGAGGTTGAATAATGGCTGGTAAAACCAATAGGTACACTTGTAACTGTCTAAAAATGTATATCAAATAATGTGTTGCCGAATGCATGTAATAAGCAACTGAATTCGTGTATTCGACAAAAAAAAGTCTGCTTAATTCATGAAATCGGTAGCCAAATTGCCGATTTCACGTATTCGGCAACGATGTTGCTTTATTTAAAAAATCGGCAATTTTTTGCCGATTTCATGAATTCGGCGTAACAACTATAAACCAGCTGGGCCTTGGTCCTACTGTTTTCTGACTTCGGCGGACGCGACGTGCACGCGTCCCTCTGCCGAATTTCTTTCTCGTTTCTATTGCTGTCGACCGAATTAACTGTCAAAATAGCTGTTTGTTACATTTGATCCCAAAGTTACAGAATATTATTATTAATATATCCAGTGCCAAAACCATATTGTGATAACTGATAAGACGTAAACAATAGATTAAAATAGTGAAAAAATAGTAGGTACTTTTAGGCGATACCAGCCATTTGGCTGACCTAGTTACTTTGGGTTACTACTACAAAACACGTCTACTGTATTATTATTATTTTTTTTTTTTAAGTTTATTTGGTATTGCATTTAAGAGGACGCAACACACCTGCTTTTTAAGGGGTTTTGTATAGGACATTTTTATGAAATTTATTCAAAAATGAAAAACATACAACTGAAAAATATAAATATATTTAAAAAATAATCCTATGTCAGTACTATTTTCATTGTTGTGTAATCACATGCCAATCAAATAATTTATTATATTTTGTAATAAACATGCTCGTAAATTTCTATAATTGTGACTTTCTGAATAACTTTAGACAAACAATATGTGTGAGCAAAATTAAAAACGAGAAAGTAAACTATGTTTTCACCATATAGAATTTAAAATAAATTAATATAAATACAGCTTTTTATAAAGACTTTAAATTAATAAAAAATACTTTTTACAATCAACTATCATTAATTAAAAAAAAAGTGTTAAAAAAAATCATCCAATGAAAACACAGAATGCATCATAAGGAACTCAAAACTGTTTTTAAAATTCAAATCGAACTAATAATACCGTTAATGTTTGTTAAGTTCTTAATAATAGCTTACTAAATTATAATATGCAGCTTAAGCCTTAAATTATATATTCATATTTTAATAATAATAAAATGTTAATAATTTTAACATTATTATTATTATTATTATTATTATTATACCTTATTAAAATATATTTTTTCGAATGAATCAATAATTATAGCTATCTAAAACATATTTAGTGAAGAATATATACGCCCATAATTATATACAGAATAATGAGTAGAGAACAAGGGATACCTAGATCTTTTTATAAAAGTAAAATCAATTATAATACATGGGTTTCATTCTTTTTTTCATGAAAAAATTAATGATATAATTATTTATTTATTATTAATAACGACTTTTTAATGTGAAAAATATTAATATACAAATATTATGAAATGAGCAATGTATAATTTTACCCACCCACCGATATACTTCAGCCGACATTATTAAGCATAATACTCGTACTTATATCAATAAAAAAATCCATCATACACGTTTGAAGACCGAATCCAAATAAAGCTTATATGTCATTTATAAACTGACACTCTCAGACTAAACTCCTCGAGCAAATCGATATACTATTTTTGGAATATAATTTTAATAATCAATTACAGTAACGTTCCCCTAACTGTGGTCCACGAAACACTAGGTTCATGTATTCATCTTTAAATATTGAAATAATGAATATTAGTTAATACAAATTTAATATTTATATCACACTGTAAAATATATACAGTTATAAGTTATCTATATATAAGTTATGAATCATGTACAACGTCGAAATTATCGTTCAAAATCAATTAGTAACAATGGTCGACGATCGCAATGATCGAACAACCGATAGTCAGTGTGATCGTTGCAGCCGATTAGTGTCAGTTTATTTATATTACATTTAAATTCGTCATGTATATTTAAATTTAATTATATTTTTTATAATAAAATTCTGGTTACAAAATAATTACACCACTATTAATGAAATAAATAACGAAAATGAAGATGCTTCATGTTCTAAAAGTGATTCAACACATGTTAATAAGCTTCTTAAGTTTTCAGAAGAACACAGAGCTTTTGCCTTTTGGTTTCACAAGTATAAATGTAAATAATGAAAAAAAATCTCAGTGTTTCATATACTATGAAATATTGTCAAACGAGTCGATGAAACCAACTAAACTTCGACGTCACTTACAATCTAAACATAACGATTTCTTTATAAAATCTAAACATTTCTTTAAAACGAAAGAATTTTGAACAAAAAGCAAAAAAACTTTATTAATAACACTGCGTTTTAAAACAATAATGAATATGATATAACAGCTTCTTACCTAATATCTTAACCACACACAATTGGTGAATAATTAATCTTACCGGCTTAGAAGATAATAATTGAAAATTTTTATTTTGCATATCTCTACCTTTGAATACTACAGGTGAGGCAATATGTTATGTATTAAATAGTTTTATATTAAGTCATGATATCAAATGAGATAAATGTGTGGCGGAATCACAGACGGTGCTCGAGCATACCCAAATATAAATCATATAAACATCACTCATCTGAAAAATTTTAATTAATTATACAAATTATACATACTCATTTATTTTAGACTCTGAGTGAATCGAGGAATGTATTGGTTTTTTCAATGATGTGGTTTTTTTTTGTCTGTACCTAATAATTCTATAAAAGGAATGCTTCAATTATTAAATGTAGCACCATTTTCTGGTTGAAAATTTTATCTAGTTGGTACTTTAAGAAGTCGTTTTTCGATTTAAATTTTTTCAATTAATGTGTAAGAAAAAAAGTTAAAGAAAAACGATAATGTCGATAATCGTCAAAAAAGAGTTAAGTTTAGTTATTACGGACAGCTATACTCATATTATAGGTATATACTAAAGCTTCGCTCAGAATCGTTCACCACATTGTGAATCTATTGGTTTCACAATGATGTTAATTTGTTATGTTTTTTTTTTCATTTCTCTGGAAAAAATGTTCTACGTAAAAGGAGACAAGTAAGAGTTTTGAAGTAAAGAGCTTATTTGTTAGCGAATTCGTTGTAAATGGACGATTATAGTACTTTCCAAATGCGATTTTTTTTGTCTTAAGCGTATTGGAAAACTACAATTTATAACTGAAAATTCTATGGAAAAAATAATAAATAATGTTACCATGGTTACTATTTATATATTACTAAAATAATTATTATACATAGGTAATAAGGTAAAAATATCTTCCATGATTTTTATCTCTATTTTTTCTATAAATTCCCCGACCGTTTTCTGTCTCGCCGGTGGTATTTTCGTTTGTCCCTTTTCGCTGTTAGCATGCCATTTTTCCGTTGTTCGTTCGACGGTATTTTGCGTTTTTCGAAGCCCAGTAAAAAAAAAATGCACCTTTTATAACCCGATATCGTGCCCATTGAGTCAATGATAGTGTGCTATTATCGTCCGTATTTTCGAGTTTTCCCCGAGCTTCTCGATTATGGAAACAAAAACCTCCGTGGATCGCGTCTTCATTTTTGTACAGGTGTTTATTCTTCACGGTAACCGTTGTACCCGGACGAAACCACGGTAACTTTTATTATTAAATATCATTTTTTTGTTTACGTTCATATGTATAATTAGGTATGTACCGAGTGCCGTCTACCTATCATAGATACGACTATTTAATTAAATTGTACGATGACCAGCATATTACCCTGTAATGAATACGTATATATTCGATTTGTACGAACTTATTGTACGATGTTTTATCAGACGTTCAGACATTTCCATCTGTCAAAAATAATTATTTGACCCGACCCATGATTATTCACAGAGAAGATATTATAGTTTTTATTTTTAATTTATTTTAATATAAATGTAATCATCGGGACTAGTAGTATTTTTAACAATTGTAGTTAAATTTACATTGATGTGTGATCGTACCGACACACTTGGGTGAACTTAGGTAGGCACCTATAACGACGTTTAAAAGAATTTTTGACGATTTCCACCGGATGCCAATGATTATATTATATAAACCCGAAAATGAGAAGTCCGACTTATTTCACATCAGCGCAGAGCAGGTACTTATTTATACTGTATTTTATCGGTACATACTATATTTGCGTCCCAGGTTTTATTTAATAGGTAAGTGGCGTCCGGACCAAAAGAGTTAAAACAGTTGATAGTCTACTTGCTTCCCGACATGCTTTTTTTTTTGTTTATAACTTAGTTACGTTCCTAAATCGATGACTTTCAATACCAATATGATTACTGTTATTTTTGAAATCCATTTGTGCATGATAACAACAAAGAAATAGGTATATTTAATTAGGTGAATTGCAACGACAAGGAGTAATATATTAATATACATTATCAGTGCATTTTTCAAGGAATTTCCACTAGGCGACAATCAAAAATGTATCAAAATATACCTACACAATAAAAAAAAAATAGGTACCTAGTGGAAAAACTATGGAAGGGTATAATTACGAATAAGTTTAATGTATAATATACTTAATAGGCAAAGACAGATTATAGTTATGATATTTAATTTAATTTAAATCCTTTTCTTAATCATCTTTTTAACATTTAATATATATTTCTTGAATTGTAAATAAGTAAGAATATATTATACCTATCTATATAAATATAATACATTTATGTCCAAATGTCATATATTAATTTTACAAATCGTTTAATAGTTGTTTGGCATCCTTATTTAGCAAAGGATTAGCTGAGAGTCAAACTGGTTCAAAACAAGTTACATTCTTATGCCATTTATTTGCTAAAAATTGTATCCAAGATATGACTACTTTCCTATATTTGTCATTCTCTAAACATTTCAACCTTTTCAGCCCGCCGTCTTGCCTCTAATATAAACTTTGTGTCCTCACTCCTTAATGGCATCATTTAAGTTCCAGTTTTTCTCTATAGCATCCAATTTCGTGTACTTTCTCGCCATTCTAGAAACCATGCTTCTTTTTACATTCTACTTAACTCCAACTCTTATGGCAGAAATCACCCCTTGCATTGAATGCTATGTAATTATAATAAATCCTCCTAATTTAGTTGCTTAATTCGTTGGCCAATATATAAATTTATTATTATATTTCTATTATTCAAGTTATAATATATATTATTATATTACATATTATATATTATTATAATTCCACTGTATACAACTTTGTATTTGTATGTACTTTTCGGTAAATTCTATGTTAAATTTCCGGCTTGGGCGTTAGTTAAATAAATAATAAATAATAATAATTAATAAACGATTTTTGTAAGTTTTTTGATCTTTGTATGTTTATAATGATTGGAAGTCCCATAGTTTTCTGTCCAATATTAATATTTTCATCGTACAATACTTTGCCACATTTTAATTTCAAAAAATACTCTCTATATTTTCACTCGCCCTCTTATAGACATAATTGTGTACATTTAATACGATTTTAAATCGAAGTAGGTATATAATACTTGATTAACAAGTCCATTATTAAAAAAATGACTTGGGTCTATTCAGTTTCATATATTTATCTATAATTATTCATTACCTAATTATTTCACATTAGTATATTTATTATTTATAATTTAAAAAAATGTATTTCACCTAGTTTTCAATAATAAAATCCACTAGGCGACAAAATATTTACACTGGGCGATATTTTTTTCGCTTAATTTACTATCTTAATAAATGCACTGTATATTATAGTAACATCACAAAATTAATTTTATTTTAACAATATTAATTATGTGTCTCATTAAATGTATATTATACAGAGCTCTGGTCAAATCGTTTTATAGAATGTAATGATTTATCATTGTTTTAAAATTTAATTTATTCACTTTCAGTATCCTACTATTTATGTGATCATAAATATATAAAGAAATAAGTGAATACCTAACTTATTTTATAAAAACTAATATTATAATATCTATTTTGATTACATTGACGTAGGAATTTCATAAATTAACACGTTTTAATTAAGTTTAAATAAATGTGCACATATTCATATTATAATATTTTATTATTCTGTTAAATACGAAGAGGAAAAATAGTGATTATATATAATATATATTGATACAAAAATTAAAAATACCTGTTTTTTTTAGTCAGTAAAATTATTATATACATATAATCATGAATGTGAACTTTTCTGCTTTCCGAATAGGTATCAAATAACGTAATGTTGCTTTTATAAAATGTATGAATGTATATATTATACAAAAATAAATTCTGTTTCCTATTATTATTTATCTTTTTACCTTTTCAATCAATTTTATATAATTATGATAATTAAGTATCCATCTCCAGGTCCCGTATATATACCGTTCAAACCTCACATGAACCTCTTTTTTTATAGACATTAATTCATAAAAGGGTATTAAAGTATTTGAGTACATGCAGTGAAAAATAAACCGTATAAAAAGCATATTCGTATTTTTTTCCACCAATAATATTCGGGATAGTAATATTGATTTCCGACAAAAAAAAAATGCTTATTATCAAATTGTAGAAGATATAGGTACCTATATAATAATATTATTTGATACAATTATACAAATGTATTTGATACAATTATATAGAACCTGTGTTTGATATTTTAATATTTATTCTAATAATTATAACAAAAAAATAAAATCGATAAATCCCGGCTCTAAAATTGTTATAGTAGGTATTTGTATAGTCTAACATCACTCCATCGAAAAGATAAACATTATAAATTTTGTCCTGGATAATTTAAAGTCTCAATTAAAATCAATGATAGTTAAAATTACATTTCTCCAAACAATTTAAATTTCAATATTCGTAATTTGTACTTATATATTAATAGAAACTTCTACAAAATATTTCGTTTTAATGATCGTAGAAATATATCTATACAGAGAAACTTTAATAACAAAACAAAATATAATATAATATTATAGTGATGCGACTGATGATTGATGGCTATATTTATTTAACTACTCGTATTGATTTACAATATAGTATATTTATTATTAATTAACCTATGTTAATATTAATATAATATAAGGAGAGAAGAATATTATAAAAAGGTAACCGCGTCTCTTTTGAAAGCCCAAAGCATAAGTTTGTATGCATTTATATAAACACTTGTTACTCAATTAATGTCGTTTCATTGCATATTTTAATTTGGTAGCAAATTTTCTTCTTATTTATTATAATATAATATATTCCCATAATAACATTAGTATTTTTATGATAATTTGTTATAATAGAGGCACGCGTGCTTAACACTTTTATGAATACTATAATAATAGTATAATAGTATATCAATCGTATTACTTTTCTGGGGAAAGGGGTCTATAAATATATATATATTAGACGTATTTATAGTTTTTCGCATTACTGCTTTGTATTTTTATTTGATAGATCTCTCAATTACCAAAATGCTGTAGTGCCCTGGATTAATAGTAAATCATTTACTCATCCATAGTTTGTTGAGTACCTACGCCTGAAAAAACTTTCCAATCATATTAATATTTAAATTTACATCGATATAAACACACATATAAATATATATATATACAAATATAAGCATTCGAACCAATAAGTAGGTACAATATTTTATAGGTTATACAGCGGCTTGTGCTATTGTGCACCATCTATAATTTTGAAAAATACAAAATATTATAAGGCATATTATATACATATGATTTATATTTATTGACCATAATGACATTCGGTATGTACGTTACTACCTTACTTAATGTGTACCTATAGCCCATAGGTACAGTGTACGAGTACACATATTGACTATTATACGGGTTATCAACTTATACCAAAACTCATGACAAAATAAAGAGGTATGTCAGCAACTTCTGATACGCATAAAATGGCTGCCGCCTTTCTCCTTATCAGTACATTTATTATCAATTAACCGTATACTTATTACAGAATAGAATAAATATTAACAAACATAATATTACGTACTAAAATTTAATATAAATAAATAAAATATTAGTTTATAAATTTTGGTTTTTTTCGTTTATCTTTTGTATGTACCTATGTATGTCCATAATTTTCTTATTAAAGTTATTTAATCTAATATAGATTCTAATATTCTAATACAAATTCAGATTGTTTGAATTATCTTATGATCATTTTTCGATCAATGAGAAGTGGAGCATGCCATACGCCATATTTGTGCAGAAAATCATCAAAATGAAATTGTTGCAATCATACCTCTTTATTTTATCATGATACTTACTATAACACAACCAACTACAACCGCTAACCAGCGACGACGATATTATTTTGACATTCTTCCGAATATGTACCAATTTTTCTACCACATTTGCGATTTGCCGACTGACAAAACTCCTAGGGGGGGAGTAGACACCCCCCTACCGCCCCGTTCAGAACGCCCCTGCTCGTAATAGAAAATATTTGACTTGGATGAAGATTGTACCTTTTGAGGACTGATAGAATAATACTTTATAAATAATCGGATGTACTATTCTCTATTTCTATTACAGCAAGTATACGTATAATAATTTTACTGTTTTTTATGAATTGTACATTTATACCAAAAACATGGCAATTATATCTTGTAGCCGAATCAAATTTTAGGCAAAAATATTTATTTCTCAACTCGTTTGAAATTACCTCACAGATTGATATTGACTTAATAATTTGGCTTCGGATCCCTTCAGCATTTGGTGAATATAAGTAAAGCTTCAAATAAAGGTTTAACTATTTTTATGAATCCCGAGTCTTCTATAGCTGTAAATGGCCTACCATTAACAGCTACCATTTCAATACACCCTTCTATTATTTGACTACGACTGACTTTTATTTTCATAGTTACAAAATCATCGTCCTATAAATTAATTTGAAACTAATGAATAAAATATTAAACACCTACAGAAATGCATTATTACATAGAAGTCAAACTTAAAAACTTTTTTAAAAATTTGTGAAAATATATTTGGGTGGAGTTTTCAGCTATGGCCAGTAATTTTATTTAATTTGTAAATTGTGTAATTTTGTAATTTGATAAGTCCTATAGTTATTGTTAGACTCTTAGATCCATATACAGTGGATGAAACAATATGTAATAACAAAGTAAGTTGATGAAAGTAAGATGGTGCATATTTTTGATATTAACCTATCATGAAAATTTCCATAAAAATCAAATAACTTCTAATCGTATTAAATATGTTATAAAAATTGTACCTACTTATTTGTATCTCTTATATAATACAATTATTTATAAATTGAGTTATTAAACTTACTCTTTTTCTTTTACCCTTTTCTGGTAGTGTATTTGTAGCAGATTCAGAGCTCTAATCATTTATAGATGATACGTTATTTTTTGATTGAGCTATGGTTTCATAAAATGCCTCGGTAGTGTCGTTGTAAATGTCGGTGAAGATTTCCAGCATGGTTTTCAATATCATAGGTAGTCTTAGCCATAAGTCATTACAAAGGCACGGATAGTATTGTTTTAATGGCGATAGCGGATGCAAACTACTGTTTCAACTACGTCAATATAGGGTATCAAGGTCGAATTTCTGACGGAGGGGTACTTAAAAATACTTAGTTTTATAAAAAAAAATGAACCAAGTTTACCACCACTCGAAGCTTTACCTGGCCGTACCATGCCCGTCCCTTATGTGCTGGTGGCTGATGACGCATTTTTTTTATCCGAAAACATCATGAAACCATGCACAACGGATTTAAGTAAAAGATCTCCAAAGAGAGTGTTTAACTATAGATTATCTAGGGCACGGCGTATAATAGAAACTGCTTTTGGCTTGCTTTCATCAGTTTTTAGAGTTTTTCGGAAGCCAATAGAGGTTAACATTTAAGAAACTATTGTGAATATTGTACTGGCTTGCGTTCACTTACATAATGTTTTGAGGACACAGTCGGATTCAACAAACTATTATTCCATCTCGGGATGCTTTGACAGTGAAGATGCCACCAGTACAGGAGAAATTATTTCGGGGTCTTGGAGAGAAATAACATCTGGTGACACTGGCTAAAGACCACTCAGGGTAATTCCAAGAAGATCGTCTAACAGCATACAAGATATTAGAGAAGAATTCAAGTCATACTTTACGTCTTATATTGGCTCAGTGCTATTTGAAAACAAATATTTGTGAACCAAAATAAGAAAAAATAAATAATAATCTATTTTGTAATAATACAAAATGTATAATGTACATTTTTTAACAACCTTCCTTTTATTTAATTTTATTTATATTTAAACTATTCTTATACTATGACTATTATAATATATTATAATATTATAATATTAAATATATGACTATGGATACGCATTTATTAATTCATATATATATATTAATACATTATTAGAGAATAGAATTGTAAAGTATTTGAATATAATTATTATAATAATAATAATAATAATTATTAATCACATAATATATAAATATTTCCACCACGGCTATAGATACTATGGTTGCGTGACGACCTATACCGAGCGTAAGATATGTGACCGGCAAATGTTCTTATCAAATTAGGCAAAAACCTGGGGACTACTAACGCTCCTAACTGTGTAGTTCATAATAATTTTAGAGCGGGAAAATAAAATCACGATTATAGATCTATAGCCGTGATTAAAATAGCGACAAGCTTTGCTTTTAATTGCAGTCGATTGTTGATTACTTACTGAGTGTAAGCTTTTAACTAAAGTTTTGAATATCAACGTTTGCATTAGTACGAATCTTAATATTTTTTAATTAAATTATTCCAGTATTTCTATTTTCTTTTAATAAAAATGCCATGTAATTATTGTTGTGTTCAGGAAGCCCATGTAATTGCGAAAACTCTTTTTCAAATACCTAAAGATGAAGAATTGAAAAAAAATGGGAAGAAGCTTTGGGGTTAACATTTAAAAAAAGCTACCATGTTTGTGCTACACATTTTAGTGAACATGACATTATAAGTAAATGGGAGTCTGGTCAAGGATATAGTAAACAAACGGTACCTACCTAGATTTGTTAGATATATATAATATATGATTATTTTTAATACATTATTAACCCATTATTTTATAGATAGGTTTAAAGAAATCACATCTAAAAAAAGAAGCTATTCCAATACATTGTAGTACAACATTTAATGATATGGATAAATCCAATTTTCCTAGCATGACAGAATTTTATGTAGACAATACAATTTCTCAACAAATTTTGCCATCACCATCTAAAAAAAGAAAAGTGAACCACACATTACTAA
>JAIPRL010011265.1:0-10223 GCA_025469235.1 Pemphigus obesinymphae
GTTCGGTTCGGTTCGGGTTCGAATAAAAAATTGGAAGTTCGGTTCGGTTCGGGTTCGTTAAAATTTTAAAAAGTTCGGTTCGGGTTCGGTTCGACCTCAAAAATCTGGGTTCGTAACATCACTAATAATATATAATCTCTCCAAGAAATAGTTTTGAGATTGAAATAATGTTAAATAATGTTCTCCTACCACAATATTATTATAAGCATGGTAATGTCATAAGTAATTGTAAATTAGGTAGGTTCATATATAGATTACTAAGGAGCGTCCAAAAACAAATCCAAAGTTTGTTTATAAAAAAAAGCTAGCTATTTTATTTTTAATGCGATTTATATTTGAACTATTAAAATAAATACACATTAGGTTTAGGTGTACAAATTTATTAAATATTACAATGAACAATTGATATTATTTATGTTTGTCGTTGCCAACAATGCCACGAGACTTAAAATTGCTCCGTTTAAAACTTTAAACTTATTCATAAATTATTCGAAGTGGAAAGTATTGTTTTCGATTTCGTTAAATATAATAAGTAAGTTAATTTTCACGTGCCAAGTTAAATAGTCAGCAGCTCTGCGGGATGCATTATAATACTCACACTTCAAATTATTATTATTATTTCCAGTAACGAAAAAGTTCTAGTGTTTAAGCTTTAAAGTCATATTTAAGACAACGTACCATATGTATTAATTAGAATAAATCATATAAAAATTTGTACTTGAAAATAAATAAATATAATAATGTACACAATTATAAAAAAAAAAAAAAAAAAAAATGAAGTATGAACGTTACCTGATGCCAATATGACGGTTGTTCCAACGTAGTAACGAGGAGAATAGGAAACGCTGTGATTACAGCTACCGTCCAAACCAAAACTATTATGTATTTAGCATGGTGTCTGGTAGCTCTCGGTTTTAGCGGCCACATAATTGCTATATATCTGTCGACGCTAATGGCCACTAACGTATATGCACTCACCTAAAACATTTATTTTTTAAATAATCATATTATATGTACGTGAAGATAATAATTAAGAGATGTATAGGATGTCTGATGTCATATCTATACATCGATAACATGCAGTAAGATCATGTTTCCGATGGGGCAATGGTTATCATTACAGCGCCGTTTCAATGAATGATATTTCAAAGAACTAAACGTATAATGATTGAAAACGGAAATAATATTCATGGATAGTGTCCGGATGTTAAAGCCCTAAAAAACCTATAAAGATGCCCAAAAAAAAATGCATTTATGGCCTAAAAAACAAAAAAATGCATGTACCTATGACTTAAAAACTAAAAAAATTTCATAAAAAACTACAAAAATGTCATTAAAAAAATTATAAACATAAAAAACCTTTAAATTTTTTTAAATTACTCATGTTCTATATTCGTAAATTTATTTTACGAATTAAATTACGTATATTACCTATTTTTCGATTTTTATAAATGTTGGGGAAATAACAAAATAACAAATTGAGTTGTCATGGTTGCATATTTGTTTATTTTTTTAAATAAAATTTTAATGGACTTCGTTCAGAATTGTCATTTGAATGTAATGATTTACTTCTTCTATCAAATTTAAAATAATTATAATATACTATCTTGCCCGAGAACTGAAAGGACGATAAACGATAAAATGTTTTATATTATATATCATATTTAAATTACTCTTTTGTTTTTATCATATAAATTATATTTATTGGAGCTTTTAAACGCAATTATACTATATATTGTTTTTGGGTTTCAGTTCGAGTATAAAATAAAATAAAATAGTAAATTAACTAAAATAAATACGTACAAAAAACAGGAAATTTAATATGCTTGCAAAATTGGTCCTTCCTAACTTGTTGGTTATTAACACGTATTTAAATTCTGTTCTTGATTTAATATCACATAGATAATTTATAGATTCTAGTTTCCGTTCATTATAAAATGCTATCATATAAGTGTGTATATATCAAGGAAAAGGTTAATCGAGGAATACATATTTATTTCAAAAAAATTAAACTTGTTATTTCATAAGTAATTCAATTAAATTACTTTAAATTTTACTTTAAAAACTATACTTTTAATTTTATATTAATTTAAATAATTCTAGTGTAAATTAAAAATAAAAGTTTTGCTATTTCTATGTAACTAAAGAAATAAAAAAAAAAAAAAAAATTATATTTATAGAGTAACGTACTTTTATTATTTTGGTATAAACTAATTTTTGTAATGTTTAAAAATTCATCGTATTTTCGGTAGAAAGTTCATTATTCAGTTTGTAGTATGAAAATTAAGTAGTATTTTATTTTAGACTTGTAACTGTTTAAATAACGTAATTATAACGATAATAATGATGAAATTAACTTTTATAAATTCACGACTTAAAAGCCAAAGGCGTAAAATCTTTCTAGTAGTATTAATTTTGATTATTTAATTTTTAACAAACAAATATTATAGCTTTGTTTTCTGAAATATTCAAATCCAAATAATGATCTCATAATGTATATATTGTGACGTCATGTCAAGTCTTTCTTGTGAATCTATATAGGTAGTTTTGAATGAAAAAGTTCTATACAAATGGTGACAGGTGACGTGCTAAGAAAATAATGTTTGAACTTTCCCTAAGTATTATTGTGTTTTAAACTATATAAACTTCCGCTGAATAAAATACTATTAATATATTAAATATTTATGTAAAATACAATTTATAGTTTGAAATTACGTTTCGATAGTAATCTTATAATTGTATCTTACGTAGGTATATAATAATATGTTTACATATATATTTACGTATAAATTTCACGTAAATGTTACTAATTTTCTTAAACATTATTTAAATCAATTTTCGGTATTTTAAGATTCTGGTTAATGGTTATAACTGATATTCAAGGACATTTAAGTTTTACATTGCACCAATAATGTAAATTGAATCTTGGACTGACTATAACAGTAGGTACCTATAATTTTTTTAAAATTACACAATATTGTTATACTTTCACGAACCAACTGTGTAACAAATGGACAAATTTTATGCCTGCAGGATATACTAGCAGCTTTTGTGTGAAGTTGTGTGAAGAAAGAACTTATTAAAATGTACGACATTTTTGTAATCCAGAGATAAAATTTTTATTTATTCGATGATATTTTTAAACATTGTTTGCTACAATATAATATTGCAACTTGCGATGTTAATATTATGGATATATATATAGTTCCCAACATGGAAACATAATATAATCTTTCACACAAGACAGACATATATATCACTGATACGTTGTATCAGTAATGTGATAGTGGAAAAAGCATTGTTTTATATTTGATTATAAAAAAAATTTAACAATTTGTGACATAATTATTGATTAGATATACTATACACTATATTTATATTATTCGTAATTCGAAAATATTTATGTGTTAATATATTCTAAAACATTAAAAGCCTTAAAAATCTATGTTGTAATATAGAAATAAGTTGATTAAAAATATTTAAACATTATATTTTAATAAGCCCGCAGTTTAAAACTTATAAATTGCAAGACATATTAAACATTAATAATATATCAACATATATTTCAAACCATATCTTAATTATTTTAAATGAATTCATTTTGAAAAATTTAAAGAGATGAGTATTTTTGAGAATATACGAATATTATCTATATAGCTTTTTCGTTCAATTTACTATTGTTTATTTTCAGATATTTTCGATATAATTTTTTTTCGGATTTTCGGATTTTTTTCTCCCTGGATACTTTTTATTTGGACGTGTTTTCCGTAGACCAAGGCATTTTCACATTAAATCGACGTTTTAGTGGCACGATAAATACCTATCCCGGGAAAATAATGGTGTGTGAACTACTTTTGCGGTTATTCAGTCTGTGAGCATTTTACTATAAGTAGGGTCGGAGGCTCAGGAAAATCAAGACGTAAGTATACGATCTCGTACTGAGCTTATTGGGGTCCTTTATATATTATCGTATACGAAAAAGCACGATGGGGTACATTTATTTTGTATTTTCGTACCTGTATTTCGTTTGTATGCAATAAATACTGATTTTCTTTCACAAGTAGATTTATATATATTTATATAAATATTTTTTTATTAGACACTATCGTTTTTTACGTGAACAGTAGATCCTTAAATTGTAGTTTTGGCCATCGAAGAGAAAAAAAGTACACTTTATAGTATTTGACGAAGCATTCGTTCAGGATCAGAGCCCGATTTAGATGATTTAGAGACCTAAGGAAGTATAAAAAATATGGCCTTCGCTAGTTATTTTTTTCCTGGTTGGTGAAGCTTAAAGGGGGAAAAAAATTGCAGGATGAACTATGATATCTTTATCATTTTGTGTATTTTGCGTATCCCTAAAAAGTTTAAAATGTATACAAAGATAGTTTAGATTCATTTAGCATGATCGAGAGTTAATATCGACTATTGATTACAACATTTAAGTCTTGAACTTAAAAGTCAACATAAAAACAGTATTTAATTCTTAAAGGATTCGTTTTGGGTGGGGAATTTGAAAATCCTGGATGCTGTGAATTTTGCCAAAAAAAAAAAAAAAATTATCTGTAGAATGTATCAAAAAATATTTAGTCGATTAAATAGTTTCGAATTTTTTATGAAATATCGGCCATTTATTCTTAAAATGTCTGAAAAATAATAATGGGTTCTCAGGAGTCAGGATCACTTATAATGCATAATATAATGTATATATAATTCACAGATAAATAATGGACATATTAATATATATTTTCTTAATCTATTCTGTGTGCTATAAGACATAATTGTTGATAAAACTCCAACGATCATGAGATTTCGAAAATAAACTAAATTAATAAAAAAATAATTATTTTTAACGAAGAAGATTATTTTGTCCCCTTTTTGACCGCATATGTAAGTTTTGACAGAGGTAGAGAGACTGAGGACTTTAATTACATTAAAATTTAATTTAAATCAATTTAATTATATTTCATTAAATTTAAATTAAATTTTAATTTTATTATCCAGATAATAAATTCATTGTAGCCAAAACGTGCTAGACCGTACCCACCCTAAATATAACATTAATATAGTTCACGGGGGCGACATTAGTATGATCTTTTAAACTCTTGAAATAACCTTATAAGTTAATATATCGGTGTTGAGTTACTTGTAGAATTTTTTACATACTTATAAGTTATAGTGAAATTTTTGTTTCCGAAAGTGGATCATATAGGTCACAAAATTAGCAGAAATATACGACGCTCTTCGAAAATCTATTGTTTTTGATGAGCCTAAAAGTAATGCGAGAGGGGTGGGGGGAGAGGCTACCATTTAAAATAAGATGTAATCGTTATCACAGAACGTAAACCTCTTTGCATGACAACGCGTCATTACCACGACATTATATTATTATCTTGTGTATATCATACAACTTGCGAGTCCTTCAATATGGGCACTCGTTTGTAGTCGTGCTCGGCAAATATATTGTGGATCCAACTATTTAGTTGGTAATACAGTGGTCGCATACTCGCATACAAATATCCGAATTATATGCGTATTCATTACGGAACACCATTGTTTTATCGAGACTACAAAAATTCGTCGTTCCATTAAGTTATTATTATACCGATTACGACGATCGGTGTTTCCGTCGGAGGCACATATAGTTTGCGACGGTTATCTCCTACCGCCATTACTCCATTTTATATCTCGATTCTCGAATGTAGTCATTTTAAACGATCAAGAGATACGAATAAACGAAGCCGTTTAGACGGAATAACCGGCACACGCATATATTATAGAATCTGAAATTCAATGAATGTTGCAATATTTTAACGTAATATGAATTGTTATTGGGAATATAATTTTATTATTTCGAAATTATATCACGCATTAATTAAATATTACGAATATACTTCGTATTTGGATTATTGATTATAACTATATTATATAATGTACGAATTATGTAGGGATTTATGGCTTTTAGACGTTAAAGATTCAAATTGATAATATTATAATAAGCCTACTTGTAATTGTGTCTTTCCTGATACATACGACAGTAATGACTGTTCGTTTAGATTTGAATGAAAGAATATCGCTACGTCTAATTTCAAGGGTTTTATATGTGACTTAAGTGACTTAAAGTGAAAAAATAATAATCTAACAAATTTAAAAATGTTTAAATACAATTTTGTATTCATTTTTGTTGTTGTTGAGGTTATATACTGTTATAGCCTATATAATATACATTTATATGTATTCGTATAATTTTTCGCCAAGTTGAAAGTAAAATGTTATTTGTCATGGTTTTGTCGAAATTATTTGAAGCAATTAAAATACGCGATCTTTGTAAATATTGATATTTGTGGCTTTATAGCACGTATTATAAAAGCCATATGTCACAACGAGAAGTCGAGGAAATATTGTTTGAAAATCTAAAAATACTTTCAGAAATATAGATATCAAAAAGATTTTATTAATTATTGCTATTAAATGTTTGTATAAGAAGATTAAATGATTATTCTTCGTCTTTCATTTCTACTGAGTTTCGTTATTATTGTCTAAAATATAAAAGTTTTCCGGATTTATCTAAAGTTTAAATATAATATTTTTCTTTCTATAGAGCGTAGACCTAGTATGGTGATTATGTTTTCAAATTAATTGTTTATAAGAATAAAAAAAAATAGTAACAAATAATGTTTAACTAATTTTAAATTAATTAATATTTGACAATATTTAATTTAATTAGGTTACAAAATTAATTTAATTTCAATTTGCCATATAAAATAAATAAATAAAAAACACTTTCAACAAAATTTACTAAAAAATTATAGCAAACAATACAATACAATATTTAAATGATTAATATTCATCATAAGACACATTAGTACTTTAAAATATTTGTTTATTATTTTATATTCTTATATTTTCATATTTTTTCTGGAGGCACTGTGCAGGTAGGTACCTACGTCAAAAATTTTAGCTGAATGAAAATTGTTGTATGATTATTTAATGCGAGACAAATAAGTTGCTAAACGTATAATTATTTAAAATTCAGATGATAAATGGAACGTCGAAGGATGTATATTTTTATCACCGAGTGTTTTTTTTTTCATATTCAAATTAAGTAGGCGTTTTCCTCTGTTCAGATATTTAATGGTTATTGATAGAAAACGATTTACTCATACATAAATCAAAGCTACAACTTTCGGTGAAATATTTTGAATAAGTAGTTAGGTATATAAATTTCATTAATCATCCAACATAATACCAGAATATGGTTAGAGTAAAAAGTTTTAAATTTTATAACCAGATCAAACTGATCCGAATCAGTAACATATTTTACATAGAGAGATTAAATCAGACCGTGTTCTGGTTTGGACTGGCAGCTTTAAACCGTACACTTAATTTTATATTTATTCATAATTTTAAAATTTGTATCCCCTATCTTATTTGTTAAAACAACTTATATATATATAGTATATACTTTCAATTTTCAAATGGAAATCTATGATTTAAATTATAAATGATCAAAGATTATATTTTTATAAGAATTTACACATTGCCTTTTTAAAATCCAATAAATATTTCCTCAGTAATATTAATAATATGATAATTTCCTGACAAAATACAGTACTTTTCCACTCCACCACATCTTAAATTTGAATGATTATTACTCGGAAAACATTTATCAGATTTAAAAATCGAAATATGTAAGTTTGTATAAAAATTTATTTTCTAATAATTTATAATTTAAATCATTAGTTGTCATTTGAAATTTAAAGTTGATATAGTTTTAAAAATATAAGGTGTTAGAATAAGCTTTTTTATTATATATATATATATATATATTATGAAAAATATAGAATTAAATATACAAAAAACTTTTTGAAACAATTTTCACAAAAGTCATTCATACTTTCTGAGACATAGTCTGGCTTATGATCAAATGAATCATCTTGTATAATAATATAGAAAGTATAGTTTTTTTAATACTTTTTATACTTCATTGATTATGGTGAGTAAAGGCAACGTATTCATTATCATATAATAATTTCTCATTGTAAAACATATACGAGTGCGAATAAATTAGATTTTCGTGGTGAATGCTTACATCCAACTTTCAAATTAAATTCAAAATAATAGAATATTTTAAACCACAATTTATTTACTTTATATAGTTGTTTTATTAAAAGTTTGTGTATAGTTTATACATATAAGGATTATATTATAGTATAATAATATGTTGATTGGGAAAAGATTATGTGTAATACAGTTTAAAAATGAGCACAACACAAGTCGAAAATTACGAATTTAGATAAAATGTCCTAAATACTATATTGTATACTTTTAAACTTATTATTTGAATACCTATATCTGTTTCGTCTAGAAGAATTACTGATGAACTCACCATTTTGAATAACACACGTTTGAATTATATATAAAAACGAGATCTAAATTTTAGATTATTATCGAGGAAACAATTATTTATTTTAAAACTATGCATAGTATCTATATACTTATATATACCTATATATACGTTAGATTATAAGTGGAATGAAGGAACTAAAAGCGGTTTTACAATGTTGTTTATTTATTTATTTTTTAATATTTTGGAAACAAATTTTCGACTAAAGAACTGGATCCAAAAAAATGGTACTTTGAAGCTGGGAGTCAAAATAGGTTGAAATATTTCGGCTTTGAAAACAGTATCGACATTTTTCGGTTTGAAATTGGTATTGATTTTTTTCCTGGTTTCGGGGTTATGTTAATTTAGATTTTTTCAAGGTATTTTGTTTTTTGTTTCGAACAAAATTATCGACTAGTCTTCAACTACCTGTTGTATATACTCAAATATAGTGAGTTCTGTATATTATGCATTATGCCCGTCCTAACATTTTGTTTTATTTCAAAAATATAAAAAAAATTCTGTAAAACTATTTGCATTTATATGCAAAAGAACACACATATACATAATATATTAATACATATTATATAAATTTGGACTTCTTTTAATATAAATTTATAGATAATAAAATACTGTATACAATTTAAATATTTTTTTTTAGTGGGTAGATTGGTAGGTATTTTTTATTATTTAAACACAATTACCTAATATTATTTTAAGTCTACACTCAAATTTAAATTTTATTCATAAATGATAACAGATATTAAATTTTAATTATTATATAAATATGACTGCATATAGGTATATAAATGATTATACCTATATTATGTATTTTAATATTTAATATAAATACTATTGTAGTATTCAGTATTTAATATTATAGGTGGGTACTTACTTCCATTATTTTTTCGAATATGAAAAGATACTACACGGTATTTTATTAATTGAAATAAATTAATAAAGTAAAATAAATAAATACCCAAGAAGAAGACCTACATATTTATATATATTTTTTCATTTCATGTGTGTAAACGATTCCAATATTTTCGGTTTTGCGGTTTCGTGTTTGAAACAGGTTTTAATTTTTTATAGTCTTGTGGTTTCGGATTTGACATCGGTATTGATTTATCTGGTTTTGTAATGTTTGTCGTTATCTGCTGGTTTTTCCTTATGAAATAAAAAATATTGGGGAAATCGGAAAATACCCTCTATAAAGTACCAACTAGATGAACTTTTAAACTAGAAATATAGTAAGCTTGTAAAAATGGGAGCACTCCTACTATTAGAAAATTTGTTAACAGAATAAAATAAAAAATAAAATATATAATTGTAAAGCTACGTTCAAAATTTAAACTGACGTGAAATATTAAATTTCAAAGTTTAATCTTGGCTAATTTGATTAACATACCTACAAACTAATTACAAATTTCCTAATTCACATATTAATTTTCATATTTACTAATTGTGCGGTACCACATACAGTTTTAAGTGCTGCCAGTGTGTCATTATTAGGTGTTTTTTTTCCCATTGTATAAATTGGTAATCAAATCTACTACATTTTTTAAAATATATCTTATCTTGTAATAACATTAGTTTTATGTTAATTATCAATAAATATGATTACCTATCAAAGCTGATATAACTTTTTATTTGTATAAATTTTGGTCGATAGCTCACACATTTTTATAAATAAATAAAACTTTTGTTTAGGTTTTAATTATAATAGTGGACTGTATTTTCGTTTTGTAAAGAGCACATCATTGTTACGCGAATGACATCTTACGACTATGACTTGGCCGCCAGGCGACCGGTTTTCATCCTATAAATTATATAATGA
>JAIPRL010011266.1:0-13876 GCA_025469235.1 Pemphigus obesinymphae
ACATTTTTCTAAAAATAAACGCAATTTAATTTTTATGTTTAATGATTAGATAATAAGAAAATGTAATATTGTAAAAATAATATAATGTAAATTTATAAATTAAAATATCTTATATATGGTTTTTGGTTTATGACGTTAATTTCGCCCCCCCCCTGAGTTTTCTTAGATGGACGCCCTTGAAGATCAGTGTAAACAGACTTAAATGTGTTTCACCTATATAATATATACATTATATTTCATATAATATTCATATACAGATTTATGAATTTTTATATATATATATATATATATATACATATAATACGCGTTATACAAGGGTCGTATTGTTATATTGTACTTAAAACGACTACACATTTTACTATAATATATTATATTTTTCGATTATATAATATTATAATGTTGCGTAAAAATTTTTTTAACAAAACCAATGCATATTTCCATGGAACTTACGTACACAAAGCAAAATTCATCGTTTAGTTGTTTCATAAAATAAATATAGGTAGTACCTATAAAATATACATAGCCTTTTGCCTTTAAATGATGTATTGTTTATATTATTATGTACACAAGAAAATAAAATGAATATACAATTTCGTATTTTTCAATGTGTTATTTTGAGATGCAAATTTTACTACACCTTGTATTTATTATAAATGAAAAAAAAATATTTAATTTTGAACGCATAAAAAACAATTTGATTTTAATTGATTTTTTACCAAGACAATAAAAAAACCTATACTATATATTGTTTTTAATATTTTTTAAGTATACATATATATAAGTATATAAAGATATACTCGTACCATACATTTCCATTGTGACCGTCCGTTCGCCCATCTATATCCAGTGCACATGAATTGCCATCCATATTTTTTGACCTAAAAAAGGTTACTCTAATTATTGCCTCCGTTAAAAAATAGAATAGAAATCGATAATCATTAATCTATATTTTATATTTTAGTAGTAGAAATAATTTATATTATTATATAATATAGTATGCATTGTTTTTTAATTATTACGGAACGATAAATGAATGTATTTTGACAAAATAGAAAAACATGTTATTTTATTCTTTAATTTTTATTTTTTTTTATGTAAATTTTAAATTTTTAAAAATTTTCAGTTCTGACACGATACAATTGACTTTTGGTGACATAGTGGTGGTTAAATCATCGATTTTATAAATTTACCAAACTGTATAAAAAAATATATCAATATTATCGGCATTAATAAAATAATGGAATATACCTACAATGGTCAATCGGTGGCTATGACACGGGAGGCAATTCATGTAAAAAATATCTACTATACCTGGATTTAGAAGGGGCCCCATCTATCTATGGTTACCAATATAAATATTTATTATTATTATTATATTTATTTTAGTAGCTACTAGGGAAATTGTTAGTTTTACAATCGACCGTATTTACAATTTGTTGCCATAGTTTCTAAGTAAATAGAAACTGGAAATTTAACACATTATTTTTTGTTGTCCCGTTTATAAACATCTTCCGTTATAAAAGGTAATTTTCTTTTACGCTTATGAAAAGCACTGAGGAATTCGTAAAAAATGACTTTTTTACAGTGCCAACTGAAATGAATTTCTATCAAAAAAGCTTTTTACTCCAATATTTTTGCTCGATTCTTTCTACCTAGTAATGTGTATACAGCTACAAAAAAAAATATATATATATATAAATATACCTATATATATATATATATATATATATATATATTCTCGTTTCACTATGAATATAAAACAGTGTCCATTAGTTATATTTTATATATTTTTATTACTAAGTTTAACAACATGTCATAATATCATATGACGGAAATTTTTTTACTTTAATATGAGTAAAAATTAAAAGTAAAAATAAATAAATAAATGAAAAATCTCAATATGTGTATAAGGTATTTATATATTATTATATATTATTTGGTACGAATTGGATGTAAATTATACGGTGAAGAAATTGTGTGTATCTAATACCAAATACATAATTATTACTATAAAAGTGTATTACAATGTAATAAATACCTATTATATACAGACTATATTATAAGGATCTATGATAAATAAATGTTTGAATTATTTAAAAATATATATATTTTTTAAAATGTTATATTTAAAAGCATGCACTCATTATACAAGTTATATACTTAGGACACTTAGGTATTCAAATTCATATTTCAATAGGTATTATTTTTAGTGTAATATTAATTTATGCATTAACAATCATCATGGTAAAAAAAAAAAAAGTATTTTTTTTTTGTACACAAATAGTTCCTAAATAATGTGTACGTAATAATATTACGTGGTCCAGATATCCTTCAAACTTTAATTACGATAAAAGATTAAAACTTTCTCTCGAAAGATAAAACACAATTAAATATATTAATTATCTAAATAACGTATGTCTATATAGATGAATGTATTAATAGATAATATTCTCAGAACTGCAGGTAATAATATAAACGAATAAATATAAATACATTTTGGGAATATTGATTAAATTCAAAAAATGCATTTAATTTTTCTAGAAATCTAATCTGCAGTGACTCATTATTCAAACAGGTGAATTTATATATGCACGCATTTCCATCTAACTCTTTTATTTCATAGATAATTCAATTTATATTATATGTGACTCACACGCTGTACAGCTCATAAGGGATTCCTATGATTTAAATTTTTTGGCTTTTGTTAATAATTAAAATAAAAAAAATAGCTTTCTCGCTCCACTCAGAATCTAAAAGTTACACTTACAAAGAAATAATTTATACGTAAAATTTTGCAATTATCTACGAAAATTCAAATCATAAAACATTGTCAACAGAATAATTGTGTTATAACAAATCTCATAAGAATATGATAGCTATACCTAGTGGTACGCATAGAAATCTGTAGTAAATTTAAAACCAATTGATGCTAATGATATATATTTCTGAACGTCGATTTTGAGCCAAGGATTTTTGTCATTAATTTAACAACAGAGTTGAAGTAAAATCAGAACTCCTTTATTTTACGAATTTGAAACATAATTTGTGTGATTTCCGCAACAAGATCTTTCAGTTTTCACAGTAACCTTAATAATGATCATATTAAATATTAACTAAATATAGTAGTGAGTTATACATCTACTTGGGACTGTTTTAACATACATATGTTACTTACAGTAACCTAACTATGACTATTCTGAATTAATAAATATCAGAAATAATCTGGACACTTATATAGAGTAGTTTTAACAACATGGAGTTTTGAAAACGACTATAATATACAAATTGATAAATTGAATTATTATATTATTAAATCTAAACTCCAGTATAAATAAATAAAATAAAATTTTAGAAGTTAACTAATTTTAAATGGATTCCATTTAACTAGTTTGTGTTTAATGAACATATATATATATATATGCGTGATTTTACCATATTATTTGTAGTTTTCAAATTAATTTTAGTAAAATATCTAAATAAAAATAGGTAGTTAAAATAATTTATTTAAATATAATATGATTTACATTATAGAGTATAAAATGTCTAACTTTTATTATTACAAAATAATACATGTAAAAGTATAATAAAGTTAATTAAATAGAAATAATAAAAAAGCAAATTTTCAACATAGAAATGATTAAAATATATTATAAAACAATTGAAATAAAATAAATAATGTATATTTTTAACTAAAAAATATAAAATATACAAATGATCAAATTGTAATACAAATTACACATAAAAATGTACCTATAACATAAAAATTATTAAAATATATTATAAAATAATAGGTACACATTAAAAAATTATTATAATAATATATTACCTGCTATTTTAGAATAAAAAGTAAAAATCGCATTTAATTATATTTTCTATATAAAAATAATATTATATACTAGTTGTACTACCTAAATAATTTAATTAGAATTATTACTTATTATATTATAGCAACATAACTTATTTAAATTATTCGATATATCTATAATTAAATAAATACATATTAGAATAATGATAAAATCTTAGGTGATTATTGTGTATAAAAAATTAGAAGAATTGTATTTTTCTTGTGTTTTTTTATTTTTATAAAACATTTTATGTAAATGCAAATTTTACTTTTCAAATATTTACTTTTTTTTTTTATGAAAGCCGTATAAATAATTTAAATATGTATGTTAATAATATCCTCATATAGATAGTATAGATAATGGAATATAACTGTTCTTACCTAGATAAAAATATTAAGTTTAAAAATGAACAAGTTTTATATATATATAATAGATTATATAATAAATATAGAAATCTAGATAAACAATTAGGGGCATTCTCATAGAAGATGGCGATGAGGGATTCATATGTCTCCATAGCCTTTTCAAAAAACTTTCCTAATATCTTAAATACATTCTTCCTGAATTGTTACAAATTATAGAAATAAATGTTAAAGGACTGTCTATGATAATATTAAACAATTTATTATATCCATAACTGTTATTACTGTTAATTAGTATCTACAGAATAAATACCAATCACGAAAAATTATTGATAATTGTATAGATTTTATTGTATCAAATCCTAAACATTGTAAAATATACTACTAGTATAATAATATATTAATATACTAGGACGCTAATACTAAGGTATTCAATTAAAAAGTATATTTCGAAAAAATTATAATTTTATGTGAATGATTATTACGATCAATTTGTCATTTTTTAAACTTTTTTTAACCTCCGGAGGGGGCGTTTTAATACTATGATTTTATCTGTAAAATATAATACACCCAGGAACTCAGTAAAATGTAAAATGCTAAAATGTGTTTTTCAACGTCGTTTTTCGTAATCTATCCTGTTAAAAACTTGAAACATACCGAATATGGATTTTTGTATTTTTTCACGTTTTATATTTTATTTATTATTTTTTTTGTTTATCAATTTTGGACTATTTACAGCACAGTTACAGATTTTGAGATTTATTTTATATTATGTCATAAAAGTAACGATTTCAAATATTATTAAAAAATATAGACTCACAATCATTTTATCGAGCCACCTAATAAGTGCTTTTTTAAAATCAAGTATATAATTTCTATGCAATTCAAAAGTAGGTAGGTATTTAACATTTAAGTCATTAAAATGGTAATTAATTTATAATTATATATTTATGCTGTACCTAAACAAAACCCATTATTTTTTTTCAATGAATGCATATTTTTTTGTATATTTTGATAATCAACTAAAACGTTTTCAAATTTGGTTGAATTGTTTTAATTGGTAACCGATTGGTCACCAACATTTTATAAATATTTTTCTGAAATATTTTGCAATCAAACTATTATTATTATTATCTTATACGAGTAAAAACATCAAACAATGAAAACATAATAATCATGAAAAAAGTCCCATATAAGCACAGTACGTACAATGCAGTGACAATATGATATTTAACTATAGGTATTGAAATCATATATTTTATAAGAACTAGTTTAAAATCGCGTCAGTTTCCATATAGGCTGTGGTTGAAGCGGAACTCTCAATAGTAGCATAAACATACTATACGAGTATAGTATATACAACAAACTATTCGTATGATTATCGTTATTGTCTATTTTTATTTATTATAATTATTTCTTTGCTCATACGTCCGTTTAACAAATGATTTTGAAATATAATAATACAATTTTGTATTTTGTTCTTTGTTTTTCGTTCAATTATCATGGGCACAGCAAACCAATGGAAAGTAAGTTATAATACAATATTATAATATTTTGAAAAAAGGCAACTTAATGAAATTAATGAACTAAACTTAGTTTAATAAAATTTACTTGACTACGTTAAAATGTTTTCAGTTTTTTTTTTTTTTATTTACATTAAAAAAAACTAGGTTTATAATTTTCTAAATTATCAAACATATAGGTAGTATAATACATTTTCTCAATTTTCACTTTTGAAATTATTCAATATTAATAATTAACTGTTCGATACATTTGAATTTTGATTATAAATTAAAATATATACCCTAGTAGCACAAAGAAGTCTTTTGGAAAGACAAAGGAATTTCGGTAAAGGCATTATAGGTTTTAAAATGGAATGAATATCAGGAATAAAAAAAACCTTTCCTAGGGTAGTCAAAAGTATTTACGAATGTCAGCCTATTTTTGTTCCCATATATGATACCATGGAATCAATAAAAAAATATTCCTTTATGGGTACATTATAATGCCCTTTAAAAATTCCAAATTTGTTCCATTATGATTAACCATTTAATGTCTTTACATAGTCCAAATTGGTTACCAATAGAATTCTTTAAACTTTCAGTGGATTTGACTTATTAGTTCCAAAAATATGCCGATTTTATTCCCAGCAGTTATTTTTGATTCTAAAAACTCATCTTATACAGATTCCAATTAATTTGTTTATTGGTTCCCATAAACTATATAGTTTAAATTTTATTTCTATTTGGTATATACGTATTGACATCTTCAAATGAATACGGTAAAATATATAATATGCGTTATGCATAAAAAGAAATGGACGAGTTTTTTATTTTTATTACCTGCCTATTATCATGACCCAAAAATTAATCTAGTAATGATTATTACTACGTAGTGTACACGCTTAACCTTCGAGAGTCTGCGTTATTTTTTGAAACAAGAATAGTCGCGGCGCGTTGCAAATTTTACAACAGTCCTGACATGGTTTTAATTGTCGTACACATATTAATTGATAATAATTATATGTACTAGAAATTCAAGACAATATTTAATCAAAATTAACCGTAAATAGTTTAGTTTCTATAAATAACTAATCGATAGTACAATAACGGCACAGCAATAATACCCGGTTAATTTATAAAAAAAAAAAAAAAAAAAAGAAAAAAATTTAAAAACCGATTAAATTTTCAACTTGACTTATTTATCATCTGACTATATAGACTAAAATGTACGATATGATTAAAAATGATTTTATCGTTATATTTACCGTAATTTTGCAGAGATTTGAAATCTCGATTTTGCGTTACACTCGCGTTCCGACGACATAATATTACAATAAGATCTTTATTATTATTTTTTTCTTCTTCTTCTTCATATATTCCGTATCTATATATAGCTCATTTCCCGGGCTATCATTTTTGCGGGCCCGGGACCCAATACTGGGAACGGATTTCCCGGGGACAATACGGTGTGAATAAATTAGACGAGGCGTGCCGATCGCACGATTTGACGTACACCAGTCCGGATTTAGAGTCGAGGATAGAGGCCGATAGGAAATTGGAAATGGAAGCGTGGAATCGGGTGACGGCACAGGACAGCGGTTACAAGGAGAAAATCGCCGCGTGGTTCGTGACAAATTTCATGAAGATTCAAGGAAAGTGGAACCACAGTCGACTACGGCGGGAAGCGACCGGCAAGAAACGTAGGTTAGGTAATTAAGCAAAATATCATAGTAATAATTTTCGCGATCGACCAAATCCAAATGTAATTTGGTTACCTATACTGAGTTTTATAAACAATCGGTTTTGGTTATAACAATTTATAACCGATCAAATGGAACGGTTATTATTAGGTTTGGTCATAGCAGATAAGACAAAATAACTTAACCGGGTTAATCGCGAAAACACGCCTATTGTATAAATATTGTTTTGGGTATACGCTTCAATATTGTTCAATATAATTTATGAATTTACATAGACACGTACTATTATTGTGTATTGAAAATTTCTAATTTTTCTTGACTTTTTAAACGAAAATTTAACGTTCACTTATTGTTTAACGTCTCTTAGAGTTTACACGTATCTGGGGGACTCACACTAGAGCTTTTAGCGTGTAACGTGACGGCGTTAATTAATTGGACAAGAAAATGAGAACATTGATAAAAAAAAAAAAAAATAAAATAAAAACTGGTGATAATAGTAAACAGTTTAAACGGAACCGCGCTAAAAGCTCTATAGTGAATTCGCTTTTACCATAGATTTTCAAGGTTGATTTTTGTTATGTATCGAAATGTATGAAACCGTGTGTAAGGGAAAAAAACGTAACGCTTGTTATAATTTCGTGACGTCATGGATTTTAAGCGTATAAATCTAGGTACGACTTATTAATACTTTTTTTAAAATTTATTTATTTATTTTCCTATACCTATACTCATCGGTTTTCTAATTATTTTTTATAATTTATAAATTATAATCACAAACAAATAATATATAATAACAAATAAGCATATTAGAATTTCAGCGTTATACCCTCCACTGTTTATTACTATATATTATACAGAGCATCGTGTTATGTAGACGCTTAATTTTCAAGAGGTTCTGTGTAGGCAATTTTTAGAGCATTTTAAGAAAAACGCAACAGTTCGAAAATGGTCTCGCATCATTATGTTTTATTGTCGTGTATAATCACGATATTATTGTTAGACAATTTCGATATACCTACGCAAAAACCGTTAAAACGGGTTCGTTAATGTGATATTTTAACATTATAAAACATTAATATATAATATACCTCTATTATATATAATCGATAGAAGACAATATCGAAATTATCGAAGACGAAAAAAAGGCGTGAACGGTTGTTTTTATTTAATTAATAGAAAAAAAGTTATTATTAAAAAAAGTATAAATATTAACTTTTTAAACTTCAATAACTTTTTTCTTAATTAATACATTAAAAAAAAAAAAAAAAAAACTCAAATAAGATCAACTTCAAAATTTATCTTGTCCATTTTATATCAGGCAAATAAAAACTCAAAAAAAAAATTAACGACAGAGCGTTTTCTTACAACTTAACAAGCTTAATACGAAAAAGTTCCATCCGGTGTTTTTGAAATTATCACTTAACTCCGTATATCCATAGGTATATAGGTATGCACTCAAAATATTTAAGTTAGTGTTCCACATTAAAATTATCATTGATTGTTAGTTTTGATTCTTAATTACTATAATTGTAGGGAAACAATGCTAATTATGTACCTACCTTAATGATAAAATATTTTCATACTAACAAAAGCATAATTTTTATAATTTTTTTTCATACGAATAAAAATATAAGAAATTATAAGAAATTTAAGATCTGAGATTAAGTATAGAATTCATTCATAGACTACGCAATGTATATTGTATGTAACCTCTTTATTGGTAAGTACAACACTCTGGTACGGTTTTGTTCTATATATCTAATGAAAATAAAATAAATAAGATTCCTATGAAATTTTTTTCTGTGTTTCTCGCTTACACTTAAAATATTATAGTATTTAATATTATAATATTAAGTAATAATATTTAATATTACCTACATTTAAAACCCTAATTTTTAGATATAGAAGAAAAAATTAATATTGTTAAAAGTTTTTCTTTAGAAAATTTTCCTTGAACCTGTAACCTAATAAATATATATTTTAATTAAGCGGTTATATATTGATCATATTTTGATTTTATAAAGATGATATTATTGTGAAAGTATGATTACCAATAAATACTTATACTTAAATGTTATTGAATTTCATTTAGTGCTGAGAATATTTTTGATTTAGGTATATGATTTCTGTTTAAGTTTTTAAATGTTGAACTTTTAGGGTTTTTGGTTATAGTACCTATATGTACCTATAGGTATTTTCAGGTACCTATACTTGAAATTGTATATTGTGGGTATGTAAACAATTTTGATATTTTCTAACATTAATGAAATAATACAATATTCTATAGATTTACGTATGTGAAGTTAGCTCCCATCTAAACAGTAAGGCTCTCGAATTTTTCAATACCTAATCAAGACTATGCAAAGTTGACGATAAAATAAATTAGCTGAAGTAAAGTTAATTGATTAATGACTTAACTAGTTAGAGTTAAAAGTTAAAAACTATTATATAAGTAATTTATTAATTGATTTTTTTATTCAGGATATTTATTAGATAATACATTTTTCTTATTCATATTACGTAATAAGAATTAAGTAAAAAAAAAATTTATTTTATTTTCATAAATTAAGGAAAATATTATTTTAACATAACAATTTTTTGTTTTTAAAATGAATAAAAATGAATTAGTGATTAACTAATTACGCAGATTTTATTGAAAACTATTTTATATATTTTAATTTTATAATTTTATATAGGTACAAATACTACAATTACTTAACTTTTCAACATTACTTAATTATTAGTTTATACCCATTCTTGTTCGTTAATTTAATTTGTAAATATTTGAAATCAACTTTTTAGAATTTGTAATCTCGCTGATTCCGAGTTATAGATTTAGTTTTGAGATTTTTATAAGGTTCCGCTTCCAATATATCAGTATTTTAACCAACTAAATTATGTAATCTGTTTTTTTTCATACAGGTCATGAAGACATGTTACAAATCAAGAAATACATCCAATATTTAGAGAACAATCAAATTCCGCTTCTGCAGAAACTCTGAAACTAACAAAATTACTATACCTACGTATCCATAATATTATATTGTCTGAAAGTACCTATATATTATTTTATTTTTATATTATTTATTATATTAGTTTATATTATAACTATATTTAATTTTGTACTATTTTTTCATTGAGAAATGCTAATGGTTTCTGAAAATACATATTATTTATTTTACCTTAAATGTATAGATTAGAGATATATTAAATGTAAATTTTATAGTGGTAAATTATGTTTAAAAATTAATTTTTTTATTTTGGACACGTACCTATACTATTACGATAATGATGAGATAAATTTGATTAAATTAAAATATAAAATTAATTATCTAAAATAAACCTATGTCAAGATAGTTTAAAATTGTACTTTATTTATTTTATTTTATATAAATGGTTTTTACTATTAACAGTTGACACTTGACACGTATACCTTTATAAAAATTTTAAATAGTTGCAGTGTATATCGCTATGACAAATAAATATATTATGTTATCAGATCTCGATTAAATGACAACAATTAGATATTTTGTGTTAGAAACCGGAAATTATATGCTGAAATATAATTTTGATAATATTGACAGCCCAAATGATTTCAACAAATCGACAATTGAATCCTAATAATTTATGTGTTAATTTTCAAAACGCTTTTAACCTTAGGTAGTAATGTAGAAACAGACCAATGATAAGCGATGATATATCAATTTTACTATACCTTAACATAACCTAAACATATAAATATTTTAAACATTAAATTTCATCGAATAACGTACCAAAACAACGGAATAAGTTTATTTTACGAAGTATAACACCTTTATAATGATCGATATTTATGAAACAAATTTCAGCGTAAATAAAATTTTTTAATAACTGGTGAGCACTTATTACCAAAGATAAATATTATTACTATCTAGTTAAGAAAATTATATTTTTCAAATATTTCATTTCAACTAGTTTTTGGGAAATATAGTTCAACTATATTTCCCATTAACTAATCGACTTAATATTATAATTTAAATTTATATCATAATATTACCTTAACTATTTACAATTAATTTTCATAATCCGTTCATAATTATTAGATTAAGGAGAAGATATTTTTAATTAAATTCTAAAGTTTGATTTTTGTATTGAATTTATTGAAACTTCTACTAGTTTTTCCAATATAAAATTTATTGCAGGTATACGTATAAGCTTATGAATTCTATAATTATCATAATTGATAAAATATGTAATTTGCTCATTATTTAACCAAAAAATGTGGTTTTTTTTATTATTCCAAATAAACATATGCATACAGCCATAGAGTATCCATTTAGTTCTTAGTTTTTTCACTCATACAGGCAAATACTACACTCATTATGTAGTTTAATATTGAATATATTGTGAAAATATTAAGTAAGTACTTATACCTACCAATTGAACACACAATAAACTTTAGCAATATTGACACTTGATTATTTTCCAAGAAAATTCCGATTTAATAAATTACATTTAGATTTTAGATGTAAAAATATTGTGTATAGCAATGTACAATATATATGACATATTATATCATAAAATATAACCATTTGATTATAAATAATGATAATATACTATCATAATACATTGATATTTATTTATTTGTATTATGAATTAACGGACATTTGCCCTTTTACAAAGAATATAATTAAAACAAATATAAACTAATAACTATATAACAAAACAAAAAACAATACAATAAATATAGTTGTAATCAAATAGGTAAAGAATTAAGATAAAAATAAACAAAGCAGTAAAAACATTTCGGATGAATAAAATACAAATGGTGGAAAAATAATAATAATAATAAAAAAATAAAAATAAAAAACAAAAACAAAGTTATTTATATTATATTTTAATTTTTCTATTATTAATAATAATCCTAAACTACTTCTCGTTTTCTTATTATTAATTAATGAATTAATTTTTTTTTTTTTTTTGATTTTATTTTAAAACAATTACGAGAAAGAACAAAAATATCCAAATTAATATAATACATATTTTATTGGCTAAAATTAACGCACGAGAGAAAAAAGAATTTGTACCACTATTAGTTTTGTAATGAGGAACTAAAAATAAATATATAATGTTAAATAAAAACAAATTATTTTGTAGAAATTGGGTATTTATTTATATATATAAATAATTGTACAAGTAACTCAACACCAAAAAAAAAAAAAAAAAACTAAAAATAAATCTGAATTACGTGTATTTTGATATGGAATTCGAATACGAATTTCAAGACATATAATATTATAATAAATAAGATCAAAAACAAACAATAAATCAGTTACTTTGCGTCTAAGAGAAAGGGGAACAAGGCCAATATAATCTAAAGTTAGATGGAAGGAGTCCCTTGATAAAGAAATATTTAATATGAGCGAAATCCTTTTTAAAAACTTGTATTGAACATTTTCTATATCATTTATGTATGTCAAATATTTGCAAGACCAAATTACGGAGCCAAAATCAAGATTAGATCGAACTAAAGAGGTACCTATATAAGGTTTTTAAACTCAATGGATTTCTGAAATCTTTGGTATTTCCATTTATGAAGTCTAACATCTTAAACGATTTATTAATAATCATCTTATGATTATATTTAAAAGAAAGATCACTTTCTAAATATATCCCCAGATCTTTGATTAAATTTTCTCTGATAAGAGAAATAAAATCAATCTGATAGTTAAATGTAATTGGATTTTTATTTCGTGTAAACGATATAATACATTTATCTATATTTAACGGTAATAAATTTATTTTACTCCATAAAACAAATTTATTAAGATTAAACTGAAAAGATTTAGAATCATTTAAAGAATTAACTGTACAGAAAGTCTTCGCATCATCAGCAAATAATAGAATTTTTATAGAACTATCAAGGACCAGTGGAAGATCATTAATAAATATTAAAAATAGTAATGGACCTAAATGGCTACCCCGAGGAACTCCTGTCAAGACAAGATATTCATGAGAAACATGAAACATAATTTTAACTACTTGAATACGAAAAGAAAGATAAGAAACTAACCATTTTAAAAAGTTCCCACCAATACCTTGATTTTTTAATTTATAAAATAATAAACTATGATTTACCTTATCATACGCCTTTTGAAAATCTGTGTAAATAGTATTTACTTGAGAACCATGATCAAGAGATTTAACAAGATAATTATGATATAATAATAAATTTGTTGGAATCAAATATTTTGGTACAAATCCATGTTGAGAAAGGCTTATATTATTACGTAACAAATTAGATAATTTTTTTGAGATAATAGCTTCAAACATTTTTGGCAAAATTGACAATTTAGAGATTGGCCTATAGTTTTTCACATTTTGTTTATCATCTGATTTATGTACGGGAGAAATAAAAGATTTTTTCCAGCAAAGAAAAAAAGTTCCGTTGAATAGAGACAAATTAAATAAATATTGTAATGGCTTAG
>JAIPRL010011267.1:2504-13875 GCA_025469235.1 Pemphigus obesinymphae
TTAGCTATTATAAATCCAAAGAAAAGATATATCGGTAATCTATTTCCGACTGAAATTGAATGTCGACTGGTCGCCGAAAGAATAGTATTGTCGTATATCGCTTTGTATTCACTGCACCACTGGGTGTTGTCGGATTCGTCGTTTTATTATTCCTAGAAAAAAAAAACTGAGAATGAAATCCATTTCCAATGTGTATCGACAGGAATAGAGTACGGGCTACCCCGCCCGTAATACATTTCATTCCTCGTCGAACATTATGAGTACACGGCACTGACACGTATCGACGCCGGGAGAGGGCAGCGCTCCATTGTATTTTTTCCACTGCGTTTGGAGAATGCCGTGAGTAAAATGCCAAGAGGATAAAAACGAACAAAATAAAAATTTTATTTTAAAACGTTGTAAAACCAATAAATTTCTTGTCTTCGCTCTGCGGAAAATCTAAAATAAAAATATTATTGGTCTCCCGTGTATCTAAATCATTTACAATGTAATATATAAGCGTCCTCAGGCCGCTCGTCCACCAAAGTAACATGACGCGTGATATGTCGCGTGAATAACAAGTGATGTGACGCGTGATTTTACATAAAATTTAAACGTTATCAGCGCGGCTATTTTTAAGGGGTTCTAAGAAGCAATTTTTAGACAATTTTTAGAAAAATGAAAATCTAACAAATGAAAAACGTTTATATGCATTTTTAAAATTACTAATAATTGGCCACTTTACTATAAAATTTTTTATTATAGTTGTTTTTTCTGAATTAATAAAATTTTATTGAATAATATTATAATATTACTTTTGCATTTCAACAACAAACAAATATCTTAGAAACGTGAAACTAACAACAAATTATAGAAAAACAAAATTATCTAGTGCCCTACGCCATATATGTATTTGAAAATGTCTTATGAATTGTTAAAAACTCAACATTTTTGATTTTTTTTAATAACTATAACTCTTAAAAAATTAAAATATCGTTAAAACGCTCTATAAAGTGCTAGATATGTTGTTATCTATAATATTTGGTTTTCGTTTCATATTTCTAAGACGATTGTAGGTTGTTAAAAATGAGAAATGCTAACATAAGTTTTTCATTGAAAATTGTTTGTGCTGACATCCTCTTAACCGAAATGATATTAAATTAATGTGATATAACCACAATGAGTTATGAATACATTATTTTCATCATAGAGCCAATTGGATCTTTGAGAGTACATTCATAATATACTATATTATAACGTATTTTATTGAATTGATTACTTACCTAAGTACCTTTACGTAAAAAATTAATCTCGAAATAATAACGTACTATTTGAGCATTCACAATTTATATTTTGTATGATAAGTATAATATTATACTCATCAGCGCTAAGATTTTCACCAGCCCGAAAAGGGTAGGCGGTCCATTAAAAAAAATTGTAAATGTCACGACTCATATTACGTTTTTACAAGTTATGTACTATACAGATATATATTATATTTCAACTACACATTGCAATACATGTACCTACAATGTCAATAACGATCCATATGATAATATATAGGTATATAATATATACCTATATATTATATTTTTAAATATATTTAAAAACACCGATATCTTCGTCAACGACCACACACCAGTTCTCGTCCAATCACTGAAGTTAAGCAACGTCGGGCGTAGTTGGTACTTTCATGGGTGACCACATTGGGATACCACATATCGATGGTATATATATGTATGTTTTTTGTTATTTTTTATTTTCATAATAATCTCGTGTTATATTTAAATTTTTATTTTTAGTAATTAAGTGGATACCTTAGGTCCTAACTATAATAATACTTTCGTTAGGTAAATGATAAATTTCATATTGTACATCGTCTATCACGGACCTATTATAATGTAAAAAGCAATTTAATTTCACTAATTTGTATGTTATTGACATTTTGTACAAGGATATTTTCTCCTTTGTGTCATGATAAATAATTACCCTCCCTTCCAAAAAAAAAATATTTATTTACAAACTAAATACATTTTATCGGTAATGTAATTTATAAATTAATACACATAATCGCATGTGACGTTGTAGAACTTTATACATTTTCAGGAAAAAGGCTCTAGTTAAACACAAAAATGACCTTTGAGTGAAAATCTCATTTCATATTAGTCATACGATAAAAAGTTTCAAATGAAATTCATAGAAGGAATAATCTTCTATAAAAAAAAAGGTTAAATACATTTTTCGTGTAGGTACTAATGACCGTTTTCACGGTACAAGACTTGCCAAATGCCCTTCTTTTTAAAAACTTTCCAAAAATCTTGAACTTTTTATGGTACGACGAATAAAAAGCGAAATATTTACGATAAGGCTATCTTTTTCAAACTTTTATTATTTTTTGTAAGTAAACGCCTATTTTGATTGAGGAATTGACTGGACTAGTAATATATTACTATGTTTTGTGAATTTTTCTGTACCCACGTCCGTCCCTCTTCAACATGCACACGTTCTACTATCAAAGTACTAAGTGTACAACCGTATGTAAACGTAATCCAATGCATTTTTTTAGCTTGTAAACTATTATGAAAATATTTTGTCACCTAATGGATTTTTTAATCATATACATTCCAATGTAAAATATTTGGGTAGGTAATGAATGATTATGGATAAATATATGAAACTCAATAGTGAATATATTAAAAATAATGGACTTGTTGATGAATAATCAAGTACCTATTAGTAGGTATACCTAATTTGATTTACAATTGTATTAAATGTACCTATACAATAAATGAAGTCTAAAATAAGTATAGCAAAATAAACCTAATGACTATCCACCCAAACTCTAAATCAGTGACGGTTTTAGGGGAGGGCATGTCCCTCAAATTCCTAATTTTAAGTTTTAGGTTTCTACGACTTTAGTTTGAATAGGCGTTGAAATAATCGTCATACTATATAAATGACATTGTGTTCAATGGACATCGTCAATAAACGACGCTTGTTTGAAAAAACATTTCTTGTATCAACAAATTTTGAAAAAATGTTATTTTGAATATGCGTTGAAATAACCGTCATACTATGGCATTATGTTGTTTCCATTGGCGTAATTAGGTGGGGGGATATTTTCCCTGGCAGCACGTTTTAAGGGGCAGCAAATTTTAAAGGGTGTCGTTTGATTTTTTTGATATTCGATATCTATTCCTGTGATTAGAGTTTGGAAAAAATATTTTGACGCAATTATTCAGTTGCCAATTTTTACATAATATTGTGGCTGACACAAACGCCATAATATTTTTTTTTTTTTTTATTACATGATAACTGATAATAATTATTCATGTAATTGTTATTTACACTTTCTTTAGTACTATTAATTATCATTAGGAAATATTGGATCAATTCTTATCTAAATCTATGCACATAACAAAGATTGTCGGACACTCGATGGGCAGCTATATATGAAGAATGCATATCAAGTATCATTTGTTGATCGATTTACTATATTGTTAACTGCATATTCAACTTCATTTAAAGTTTTGTCCGACTGGGATAAAGTAAGGGTTGATTTTGCTATCATTGGAAGAATTGTACAGTTCACCCTTTCAGCTTGACAATTTGCTCTAGGGATACCAATAGCAATGTGTACAAGTTGAATACCCTGTTCTTCAACAAATTCCTGACATATAGTAGATGTGAATGCACAACCTCTGTCTGATATTATCCTAATAGGTCTACTATAAAAATTAAAAAGTTTTTAGATGCTTAATCACTTCTTTACTAATAGTAGTCTTGGTAGGAAATAATTTTACATATTTAGTGAATGCATCGGTAACCAGAAAAATATATTTATGTCCATGAGGAGCTTTTTCAAATGGTCTTAAATGGTCTATATGAATATAGTATTAAATGGCAAATCACCCTTGGGAATAGAATGCAAATACCCTTAGGATTTACCACTGTTTGGAGCAAAAGTTCAACCAAACCATCACGTAGTTCATAAAATGGAATATCCGATTTTTCTAGTTTTTTGCGAATTATGACAATTTCAGGATCAATGGATTGTTTAATAGATAACACCTGTTCAAATGTATTTGCCTCTAATATTAGGATATTTTGTATTCTACTTAATGCATCAATGTGAAACATCTGATTATTAGAACGGGGAATTACTTTATAATCATAACTTTAAAGAAATAGTGCCCAACGCATTATGCGAGGACAAATATCTTTTTTATATAATGTAAGTCGAAGAATATCACAATCAGTGACAATTGTGAAAGGCATACCTTGCAAATAAATATGAAATCTTTTTAAAGCATAAATGATAGCTAAGCACTCTAGTTCATAACTGTGATACCTGGTTTCATAATCAGTAGTGTGCTTACTAAAATAAAATATTGGATGAAATTTATTGTCACGCTTTTGTTTCTGAACTAAAACTGAACCAAATCCTAACTGGCTAGCATCGCAATGTAAATCAGTCTTTAATAACGGTAAATATAAACATAAAACTGGTGAAGAAGTTAAAGATGATTTTAATTTTTCGAATGCTAATAATTGATTTTCCCTAAAAACAAAGTCTTGATCTTTCCTTATTAAATCATACAACGGTTTAGCAATAATAGAAAAATCCTTAATGAATCGCCTGAAATAACTAGCTAATCCCAGGAAACTATGAACTTCTTTTGAATTTTTTGGTACAGGAAAACTATCTATGGCATTGACATTATCTGGGTTAGGTGTAACATCTTTCAAACTAACCTCATAACCTAAGTAATGAATTTTTTCTTGTAAAATAAACACTTGTCCAATCTAAGTTGAAAGTGATTTTGAGACATAATGTAAAATATTTCTGTTAATATACCAATATTTTCTTCTATAGTTTCAGTACTTATAAGAATATCATCTAAATAAATTAGAATTTTATTAGAGTTAACCAAAGAATTAAAAATGTTATTAATGTAACGCATAAAAATTGCTAGACTATTACAAAAACCAAATGGCATACGAGTATATTCAAATTGTCCCATAGGGGTTACAAATGAAAGATACTTAATGGTATCTTCTTGTACTTTAACATGATAAAAAGTATTTTTTAAATCTAGCCGAGTAAAGAATTTTTCATCTTTTAACATATCGAGATGATCATCAATTAATGGCAATGGAAACCTATCCTTAATTGTTACCTTATTTAGTTCTCTAAAATCAACACAAAGTCTAAGATCACCTGATTTTTTTTTTACTAGAACTATGGATGAACAATATGAAGAGTTACTAGGTCTTATGATTTTATTTAATAGCAATTCATTAATTAACATTTTAATTTTCTTTTTTTCACTATAGGACATGGGCCTGGGCCGAAAATAAAAAGGTATGTGGTCTTTTTTTAATCTTACTTCCATCTCATACTGAAAATCTGTTTCTACAGGCCTTACTGTTTTTATATAATGTTTTTCAAAAATTTTGTTTATTCGTTCTTGTACATCAACACACAAATTACTATTAATATCTAATTTAAAAGAGTTGGAATTAACAGTATCAATTAACATAATATCATCAAAAATATAATCATTATGAGCATCAACTTTTTCTATAAGTTAATCTTTTATTAAATGATAACTTGATTGAATTATTATTTATGAAATTCCTTCCTAACCAACAATTACAATTCATGGTGCCATTATCAACAACATAAAATAAAATATTTAAGTTTACTGGTATATACTTTACAGAAACTATTTTATTGATAATACCCAACACTTTTAATCGACTTCTATTAATACCAGAAAGTTTAGAATTAACCGGGGTTACAGATAAATTTGAGGGGACAGCATTTTCCTTTATAATAGAAATTGGACTACCTGTATCGATGAGCACATCCAGTGTCCATTGAGTTTCTTCGGATTTGATGTCGATATTCTGCATGAATGGCGACTTGTCCCGTCAATCTCAATTATCATTGTTGAACTCTCGTTGGAGTCTCCTCCCGTCTTCTTATTCTTCAGCTTACAATCCTGTTTTCGGTGATCCATTGAGCCGCAATTAAAACAAGATCCTGGCATCCGTTTTGGTTCCGGGCAACTATGAATCGTTGAGCAGGACTATAGCAATTAAAACAGCGCTTGATTTTAGTTTTACTAAGTTCTGGAGCTTGAGTATCCTTTTTACTTCCGTTATTTTTGGGTACCAAAGTTGAAACGTTTAACAATGGTTTGTTTGAGTTATACCGATGTGTACGTACTTTATTCAGCCGTTCATAAGTCGAAATATCATCGAACATACCATCAGTGTCTGTATTCTGTCTTGATAATAAATACGTAACCATATTTTGAGAATCAAAACCCTCCAGTAGTTGGGTTTTTGTCTCTTCAAATGACAATCCCAGATCCTTGCTCAATCTTACTTTGTCATAAAAGTAATCAATAGTTGTTTCAGTTTTGGACTGTGATCTAGTGACTAATGCATGCCATAACTCTGTACGATTCGGAATACCAACGAATGATCGGGTAAATTGTCGCTCGAACTCTTCCCAAGAACTGAACCGATGACTTCAAAACCACTATTGGGCTGGTCCACTTAAATTTGCTCGGACTGATTCAACTTTTAAGGAATCGGACCATTTGTTAATTTCAGCCATTCCGATGAATGTTTTCAGCCAGTCACTTGCTTCTGAACAAGTCTCACGTAAACGGTACAACACTTTTATTAAGATCTTGCATAACATAAAAGTATTTCGGTTTTTGAATTTTAAAGCGTTCATTGTTACATAAGCATGCGATTTTGTTCCATTAGCAAGTGGAACATCGAATTCATATCAGGAACTGCGTTTGGAACTGGAATGGAACTCGTTGGTACACCGCCGTGACCGTGTGTTTCCATTCTATTATCGGGATCAAGATTTTCATCCACTGTAATCTCGTGAATCCCACATCTGATGTTGTAGGAAAGGTCGGTATTAACAAAACTCATTATTTATTCATAAGATTTTTGTTGAAAACCTTTTTTTTTATTGAAAACCCATCAGAAACTGTTAAAATTAGAAATGAAGCTAAAGGATTACTAAAAAAATTAAAACGTTTAGAAATGGGTATTCTTATATCAGTTTGGTATGGCATATTAGAAATATTCAACAGTAAAATCTAAAATTTACAGAGTATTAAAATTTAATTGAAAATTGTTATAATTTAGGGACGATTGACAAACTTCAACCATCACTAACCTACCTATACCGAGTTTTACTTTTTTTTATATATGTGCCCAAAATTTTACCAGAAGGAGTGCTTCAAAGTATAACATATGCCAACTTTTTTGAAAGGAAATTTCAACTATAAAAGTATATAAATATATAGTTAGTACTTTAGAGAGAAAATTTTTCAATTTTCTCAAAACTATCAAAATTTAGTCAAACTGCAGATTAAAATTTACAATTTTTTCAACATCAATTATGGTTATTTCTCCGTAATTTCGATAATATTCATCCAATTGTCTTGAAATTTTCAATGAAAATGTATCTTTATATTTTACTGCTACAAAACATTTTCAAACTTTTCATTTCAATTTTGCGGTATTTATAGCAATTTCTTTTTGAGGTATTTTATTCATAAAAGAGTTAATTTTTGGGTTAATGACATGAAAATGTAATACTATTTCAGTCGTACGTTTTTCCGTTAACTACATCCCAAACACTTTTTAAATCGGACTTTACGATTTCTTTATAGTCATTTCAAGTTTTAAAATTTTAATGTCATAAGAAAAGTAATTGTAGAATTTAATTCATGAAAATGTAATACAAGTTTACAGGAGAACGGAGTTTTCAAAATTTCATATGGTGCGGGAATTATTGTTTTTATACTTACATAAAAATATATTAAATAGGTACATATTATTTTTTAAAGCGTCAATGTATGTTTTTTGTACTTATATTATTTTATCAATACACTTCTCGATGATTATTTTCGAAATTATGAAAAGTAACATTACACTATATTAACAAATTCCCGTTTTTTGTAATTTTTTGGTAGTTTTTCCAGTCGCGTTAAAAAACTATTGAGAATTTATTTAATTTTGAATCAAACGAAACAAAACATAATAATTTATCTATACTACCTATAAAAAATATACATTTTTCTTACAATATATTTACCAAAACATTACAGATTAATTGAAACTGTCATTTTAATTTTATAGTGAACCAAGAAAATTGAACTTTTGAGTGTTATATTGAAATCTGATATGGTTTATATCAGAATTTTTATATAATTTGAACGGTCAAATGAAAACTAGTCAACCAGCAAGTATTATATATTTTGATGGGCCCATTTTATTACTTAACTTTCACTATTAAAAATATAATTTAGTTACCTTATTTATTTCTTACTAATATAAGTTAAAGTATTACATTAATTATAACTTATAATATTTAACTGTAGCTTCAAATCGTATACATATAATGTACAAATGGCACAGCTATATATAGTATATACCTTGTATATATGGTATACATACCACTTTTCAGCTAAACACACTCGGCCATCAGGTGATAGGTCGTTTTTGAACATTATAATTAACAGGTAATATTATTGTATACAAGTTACTACAATACTATATAAATACAACCACATCATAATACAAAAATACCTATTGTGGAAATATAAAAATTATATTTTTACTGCTATCTGTCAACTTAGTATCTAGGTATCTGTTTGCCTCGCGGCCTTGTTACGCTAAAAAATATTTTTTACTTAATAAGGGAAATAGGTAACCTTTATTTAATTATAAAACAATTTTTTTTGTTACTAATAATTCCATGTATTGCTGGCACAGATATTGAATATAGAGTATAATTATAAGAGAAAAAATCACAGTAACACAGAAATATAAATAAATCAAACAATAATAATGGTACTAGCCCTTTTGGCTCAACAATATAAAATATATAAAAATAGATAGGTAGGTAGGTACTCACAATAATTTCAACGCGCAGACTGGCCAGCCGCTATACCTATACCTATATAAATAAGATCCACACAAATACAAATCTATTATATACAATATGATTAATACGGCAGATACTCGAGTGCAATACAAAATATAATATTAAAATATATAAAAAAATTTTAAATACAATTCAACGGACCAAAACGACACAGTCGTAGTTGAACAACTCTCCGTCGGTATAAGCGAATGTCGAACAATATAAACGTTTCCACAATGGTGAATATCGAACATAAAATTCGTAATACAAGATGATGGATTATTTATATCGAGCTACAATAGCGAACGTAAAAAAAAAAAATTAAAAACAACGAGATGTTTTTATATATACTCGCACGTCGCAATGCATGCGGTAGGTACGCCAATTTATATCGGACTGCTTTTTTTTAAGAGTGTGTGTGTGTATTAAAATGTGCATATTATAACAGTATAAATTTAAATATACAAAATAAAACACAGATAATAATTGTTGTCTTAATTGAATTTTAAATATATACAGAAAATAGCGGTTATCTAATACTATGATTATTTACATGAATGAAATATATTATACTTTGCGTAACAATATCTATTTAAAAAAAATTGGGAAATACTTACCGATAATAATGTTTAAAAATTTTTTTTTTTATTATCTTTATTTTACATATTGTATAGGTATTATCATTGATTATAAATATATTATCAATAGTATTATATAATTTTTTCTTTATATCAATTTGTCGTCATATTTAAAAATAATAAATTTAAGCATATAACAATTTCTTTTAAATCATTTATCAAAAAAAAAAAAAATCTACATTTTAAATAATAATAATAACTTATTTACTTAACGGACATAGTACAATAATAGGAAATACATGTAATTTAAATTAACAATTATATAGGCACATAGAAAATACAAGACAATCAAAATCTTAATGAAATAAAATATAAAAATAAAATTAACATTTTAATCTGAATTAAACAATTAAAATGTTAAATGTTCTACATATAAATAACATAGATTTGTACAAACTCTATTCAATACATTTAATTAACATTTAAAAATTACTTTTTAAACAATTATACACAAGGATAAGTAAAGTAATAGAGTTGTTGAGAAATTGAATAAATGACTAAACTTGTTAAAATTAATACCGGATGTGATTGAATTTAATATGACTATACCCACGTTTGTTCTCTCTCGTCTATCTAATAGAAAATACCTATAGAACTTTTATTATATATGTTGTAGTTAAATTATGGCATTTTGGTTGGATTTGGTCCAAACACCACCTATAACAAAAAAAAGAACATCAATATAATATAACTGATAAACATTTTGAACAAATTATATTTTTGAAATGTTATAGTCATTTGGTCATATAATTATATTAATAATACATTTCAGAAACATTATTTGTTCAAATTATGTCAGTAAATACTATGTATAATTATTAATTATCATTATATAATATATACCTATAATAATAAAATTATTTCAAATACTTTAATGTATTTGATTATTTACTTAAATACATTGGAAATTATTTATAATAATATACGTAATGTTATATGTGTTAATATGACTTTTTATGCACATTTCTTTAGAATATCTTGGGAATAATTTTGAAGAACTTCAATTCTATAGTAGCACTAATGCTTCTCATCTGTATTTGAATCTGTGACAGTCACACCTTCTGCAAGCGGATTCACTACAGCAAATGGCCCGAGGATAAATAATTTGCAACCTTAAAACAAATAGTTTTTCATAGATTTATAACAATGTAAAATATTAAGAACTTGTGTCCATTATTATATATTATTTCCATATAATATATACCTACTTAAAATTATTTAAATAGAGTTTCAAATAAATAGTTAATTACAAAATTTTTAATATTTTAAACCTAAAAATTCTAAAGTAAAAAAATTAATTCACCAATTTCTAAATTTACCAAAATTATTTCATGTTGTATAATTATTATTTTTATTTTATAAATTATTTCATTTCGTATTCATTGTTTGTTCTTTTTCCCTAGATTTGTGATATCAATATGATGATGATGTGCAAAATATTTTTCCCTCGACGTTTATTTATACTATAGGTAGATTATTTTTAGGAGAGAAATTTTCTTACTCTTATTTTATAATTTTTACTTCTGAATTTTTTTTTTTATTTTTTTTATATATGTTCTTTATTCATTTTCTGTTTATTTTTCTCTTATATTTTTCTTTCTACCCTCCTTATATTAATTAATAAATAAAATATTGAATATGAGTAATGATAAATTATCTGGCGCAGAAATTTAAAATTTAAGTAATAAATTAACTGACATTTATCCATTACAAAAAGATCTGCTTATAGACTTATGCATATCAAAAAATTAAATATTTTGGGAAAAGTTAATAAGGATTTATGGCC
>JAIPRL010011268.1:0-12500 GCA_025469235.1 Pemphigus obesinymphae
TATAATATAAAATATTATGTGATCTGTACTGCGACTACACTATAACACTATACCGAAAACTTCAGGCGCGTTTTCCACAGTAATAAATTAATATTGATATGGGTTTCAAGTTGTCTATTTTCAAGATGACCTGGCTATGATACAATGTAAATTATGAATGAACAATAATATTGTTATATTACGAGGAAAATGTACAAATACAAAACACCATATATTGTATTTATATATATGTATATTGTATTCGTTGCAATTGTTAAAACGGAATTACCCTTATATGGGTATTATATCCGTACACCTATCAATTGCCATTGTAAAATCTGGTGTGTATCAGCTCTCTATCGCTTTTCGACACCCTTACGAGTCACATCTCTGAAAGTTAATTTTTTCCTTTTTTCGTTTTATTTTGTCATTCCAATTTTATAGTGCTGTATGCTGTACAGTATTTATTCTTTAATTTAATTAATATTCAACTCGATTATATTCTAAGGAGTATTATATAGGCAATATATCGTACATGATAACATTTTATATATGATACGTTATTCTGTATTTAGTGTATAATGTATACCGTTATAAGCGCTAGTGTCATTGTTTCAAATCCCGGATTTTTACGGTCCGTACAATTACGGTCCGTATGATTTTTTTTTCCGGATTTTTACGGTCCATACAATTACGGTCCGCATGATTTTTTTTCCGGATTTTTACGGTCCGTACAATTACAGTCCGGGACTTTATGGCGCACCTTATATATATGCATACAATGTTTATGTGGTAAAAATAGTTATTAAAATATTACTTAACCTTGCTCCATACCCCCCTAATTAGCGGGAAACCCTATTATATATAATATACAACAATTTAGTATAGTTACCATTCAACTTTAAGTATACGGTTAAGGCATCGATCATCACATCCAATATTTCCTTCTATTATATTTTCTTTAGACAATGTGCATTCACAATAATCATTAACGTCATCAGATAATACTCTACAAAAATAAATAAAAATTATTTTTTTAATGTTTTATCTGTCTATTGAAATAATAGAAATAATCAATTTAAATCTAAAATATTTTAATAGTTAATAAATACTTTTGTTTTAGTTTACGTAATGCAGCAATCTCTGATGATGGATACAATTTTAAGGATTTCCTGAAAGAAAAAAATACATTCTGTATATCTTCTGTTATTTCATTCATTATTGAAGAAAATAAGCAAAGAATTAAAGTCTAACACTAATGCATTCATTCCTACACTGACTAAAATGCTTAGTTTCTCCACACAAACTCGCTCTTGTATCCGCCTTTTAATACATGTCTTCAATTACATTCACATAAATGAATGTTCAGTAATCCTTTCTTAAATAATGCCCACTTCAAGGAATCTATAAGAACTCTCATACAGTTTCTCTAGATCAATAAATACCATATACAAAATCCTCTTCTTTTTTCTGTACTTCTCCACTGTCTTATAAAAATATTGAGTCCATTGTTGACCTCCCAATAAACTGATTTCTTGTAAAAAATATAAGTCTTTAATTTAAGGCTAAATACTTTGTCAGCCATTCTATGTTTAATTTCCCTAATGCATGTACATTTCAAAAGTTTATAGTGCAAAAACTTCCAAGCCTTATTTATAAGTAAGTAATGTAGCTACTTATAGTAGTAATGTAATCTTAAATTACAACAAAAATAAAAAACAAAGTTATCAAAATTTCACTTGAAAAAAGTAACAAACAAATGTTGGGTAATAAGTACCTAACACTCTTAGTCAAGTTAAATTGAATGTAGAAAATTATACACGAACTTATGATAGACATATGACTTAACTTATGATAGTTTTAATAATTAATGCACTTACCTATATAAATATATAATATAAATCAAATTATTGATATACATTAATTTAAGGATTAATAATTATTATTATAATCAGTTACTATTTTAAATTTAAAGTACTATAAAATATTTATCTTTCAAGGGGTCGTAATACCTGACTCAGTTGTCTTTGTCTGACACAGACAACACAACATCAGAAAATCCGGTATTGTATTTAAAATTTCATGAGTAATGGGTTAGATGTAAAGGATATGATAACCTAAATTATAATTAATAATGAGAGCATAATCAGTGCCATGTAAAAAATATTTTTTCAATAAATTAAATTTTAACATGTTGACTGTGGAATGTTGATCTGGGGTGATCCCTTGTGCGGAAAATTTATTTTTGAGAAATAGGTTCTTTTTGCCTTACATAATTATATCACGTTTTGTTTTTACCAATGTTTCGATTTTTTACTATAAAAACACCATTGTCAATACATATCTGACATCCGCATCACAATAGAGCGTCTCTTCTTGTATGCAGATGTCAACTATGTGTCGAAAATTATTTTTATTATTGTTGAATCCACACTAATGTCAATGAATGCCAAGAATTTTTTGGAGAGTTCATATAATATATAATATATAATTGCATATTTTTAAATTAATTAATTTTATGATAATTAAATAATAAAATAATTTAAATTTATTTATAACCACTATGCACAAATCTGTATATAGTAGGCTTTAGTTTGTTTTATTATTATTATAAATTTAATAATAATAAAAACAAAATTAATACATTGGTATAAATTAGAATATACTAACTGAAAACCCAAATAGTATAATATAATACAACGTGTAACAACTTGTATATTGAATATATCCATATTATATAGTATATTACACCATATAATAATACGTATATAACTATATTATATTAATAAAACACATAGTAAATTTATAAGAAAATGTAATTAATCACGAAAGGTTGACAGGATAATATGAGAAATAATAAAATATAATACAATTAATATTGATATATATATATTCATTGGCATCACCCATTACCTATATATATATATATATTTTATTATTATTATTATTGCCTATATAATCTAAACAATATTTCCTAAATTGAAACAATACTTCTTGATTTTGATAATAATAATGTTTATAAAGTCAAATAATAATGATAAAATAAAGAAAAACATGATTTTTGCCTTATCACATAATTAGAAAAAAATATTAAAAAAAAAATACCCGAAAACCGGAATGACCACCAATATTATAAATTTTAACTTGTTATCTGTGTGGAAGCAAAAGATAAACTGTCTAATAATACGCTGGTAATAATAATACATTATTTGAAAATAGAAAAACGACGTCGATATCTGCCACAAAGAACAGTATAGGTATGTCAACTACTCGTCGACATCCGCACTCAACATGTTAAGTAAAATATTCATTATTTAATTATCATGTTATTCATACACATATTGCTCATATATTAAAAACAACAGTCAAGTACTATACTACTACATCCCCTTAAGGATACATTAAACTTTGTATTAAGTTATTAAAATATTTTATGTATTACATGTTAATACTTACTTATTAGGTCTGTATATATTTTCATTTACTAATGTGAAATTAATAAATTTCAATTTTTTATTAAATTCTTTATCATTAATCCGGGCTTCGAGTAACTGTGTTTTATGTTCCTTGTAAATTTCATCAGCTATCTGATTGTAATTAACTTCTGGAATTTGCATATCATCTAATATTTCTTTATAATTATTCTTAAGTTGAATCCTTTTTGATTGTCTTATCTTTTTGGATGAATATTCCTTTTTATCATTTTGAAATTTAAAAGTATTGATCATAGAAATGTCTAATTTATTTATATAATCGTAACTTTTAGAGTTTCTTATGGTATTAGTAGGCATTGCCTTCAAGGAATCAAAAATGTTTGAATGACTATGACTATTACTTGGATTTTCGAATTCAGATGTCACTGAACAATGAATTTGATAGCTTATTTCTACATCTTGTTGGTTTAAATGCATAATATTCAATTCATCAGTCTGTTTTTGATTCCTATAATTTGTTTCAGATATTTCATTGCGTTCAATATCTAATATTTCATTACTCTGGTCATTACAATCATTGTTATTTAAAACATTTAAATAATACGATTGTTGGAAATTATTTTCATTAGTTGTCTTCTTTATGTGAGTTAATATATCATCTTTGTATAATTGGCTATTAACCGTAAATGAATACACTGTTTTTAATAAGGTCTTTTCAAGATTTAAATGCTCAAATGTATTGGAAAAATTATAATAACTTTTTATTTCCCGTATACTATTATTGTCATTTACCTTATCATTAGGTGTAAATTTTAACTCCCAAGATAAAAAGTCTCGGCGAATAGATCTTGATGGTACATTTACAATAACTTCACTTATATTATTAGTGCTCTTGCTTTGTCTATTTGAATGATGAATAATTGTAGTATTGTTCCAATCAACTGAAGAATGTTCAATTCTATTATGTGAAGTTTCTATTCTGCTTGATTGATTATAATTAATTGTATCACTGTCGCTGTCAATACTTTGAGATATTCTTGATTCTGTACTATTCAGCTCAAAATTATAATCCATACTTTCATTTGAATTAATAATGGAAACATCTGGTTCAAATTGATTTGAAAAAGTTTTATCAAATATCATTTCCATTTGGTGATATTGTAGAACTCCAGATTTATCTTTAACAGAATTTTGATAATCCATAAAAGAATCATTAGAAGACATTATTTATCATCAGTTTAAGTTAAGTATTGATAAAAATTTTGCTTTTAATTTACATTTATACATTTCACTATTTGGTTAAATCTTCATTTATTTTGATAATAGTATATAGATGGTTAAATGTATACTATATAAGTTCTAGTATATTTACTGATTAATACTTCTTCTCTTAGATATAAAATCTATAAACAAAAATATTATACATGATCAAAATAAGAAAAAATTAAAAATGTCCAGCTAGTTAAAGTAAAGATATCGAAAAAAAAATTAATTAGTTACATATTTAATTTACTTAAAAAGTCTAAAAAATATATTAACTTAGTTGGATAAAAATTTCGTCAATAAAATTACCCAACTAAAAAGTTAGGCACCTACTATAAAATAAATAATACCTATGTGTATATAGAGATATAAATAAATATGTATAATTTATAATATATACATAAAAAATAAAAGCTATGAGTAGGTATTATAAGAATCAAACAAAAGAGTTATTACAAAAATTAGTTTAATTGACTGTCAGTTTTGATTAAAATTCATTGTCAGGTATTATTATTTACTTCTTAATTTATTATTTTAAAAGAGAAATAATTACACTAAATAAAATATGAGAACTTAAACTAAGACTGAGCATAATTTTGTTCGATAAATATATTTAAGAGGATGCAACACACAAGCTTTTACAAGGGTTCCGTATAGGATATTTTTATGAAATTTGTTGAAAATGAAAATCTTAAAATTGTACAATACAATTTCAAAAGTATTCTTTACAAAATGACTTGGGGACCTACAGGGTCCCTTAAAATTTTAAATGAATACTGTCCCTACTGGGCGGCATATAGTTCACCTAATGGGGGATCTCGCATACCTCGCTAATGGAAAATGACCGATCCCTACATCAACAACACACTCAAGGTCCTAAGGACCTAGAGACTTGGAGGATCGGCCCACAATCACCCAGAGGAAGAAAAATTCTGAACCATGAACTATTACTATACAGCAAGGAGGTTATTCACTTGTAAGCAATATAATGCATAACCTATTTTTAAATGAAAAAAAAACTCCAAGATGTACTCAAGAAAATTGTTTTATATAATTTTAATAATAAGTGTTATGGCTCGAAAATCAATCTGAAATCATTTATTTACAATTAAAGTATTATATTATAAAAATATCATGATTAATCAACAATGAAAAATGATATTGGCACAGAATTTTATTTTTTTAATTACTTTTAAAATATATTAAAATATTTAATTTTTTTTGAAATTTCATAAATACTGCACACAAAACTCTTTAAAAGTCATGTGTGTAGCATAAATTCCTCTTAAGATAAAATAAAATTATTAAATAATAAAATTGTACATGTATTTGGTGTTATTTGCCAATAAATACATTAATAATACCTAAATACAGGGCCAGATTGGCTAGCCGAGCTACCAAAAAAATTCAGTAGGACACTCAGTATGGGCTGGTTGTGTGTTTTATGGCTGTTGACTTACCTGAAAGAAATACAATTTGTAATACAATTGTAACTAATAAGAAATTTAATAGAAACATTACGGTTTTATCATGATAAAATACCACGAGTTCACCTATTATAGTATTTAGTACCTACAAGTCCATTTATTAATGTTACTAATACCTCATGATTATCATAAAAGTTCACTAATTGAGGATGTATCAGGTCGACAACTGGCATAAAACTTCTCAAAAAAATACAAGGAGTCCTAAAAAGATTATAGGTAAATTTTCCCATACTTGGGTGTAAAGATAGTCTAAAGTATGAGTAAACCAGTACAAGTCTTTTGGGTTAAATTCATACCTGAGTACACAGGATAGGTTAAAAGTGAGTGGGTATTTAGAATGTAGGAACATTGAAAGGCAGGAGCAGGGAGTTAGAAAAATTTTGAGGAGGAGGAATGTGAATATTGTGTGTACGAAATTAAAGGTAAAGGAAAGAAAACAAGGGAAATTGGTGAAGGGTACACAACCATATTCTCAGGAAATACTAGTACAAGGAAATGTATAACAGTGATATTAGATGAATAAATGAAAGAAAAAGTAATAGAGGTGATTAGGAACAGTGATAGGGTAATCGTGGTGAGAGTAATATTAGAGGACAAGGTATTGAATATAGTAAATGCATTTGATATACAAGTGGGATGTGAGGAGAGCCAGAAAGAAGATTTCTGACAAGAGATGGATAAGGTAATCCAAAGAGTACAAAGAATTGATTATATTGTAATTAGTGGAGATATGAATGAATATGTAGGCAGGAATATAATAGATTATGATGGTTTGGGTTAGGAGAAAGAATATGGGACTTTGCTTCAGCATATGAATTGGCAACTGTAAATAAAATAGAAGACCATTATATAAGTTATATAACATATACAAATAGAAGGAACAAATCACAAATTGATTATTTTTTGTGAAAGAGAGGAGGTTCAAAACAGTATAAGGAGTATAAGCTAATTACGGGTGAAAGTGTGACAACATAACAGAAGTTAATCGTTATGGATATTTGGTGTAGGAAAATGAGGGCACACAAAAAGACAAATATAGATAAGAAACTAAGGTGATGGAAACTTATAGGTAGGAATCAAAAAGTATTTACGAAAAAGCTAAGACAGGGGTGTGGAACATGGAATGAAATATAAATTTAATGTAAGAAAAAATAGCAGAGGGTTTTAAAAGATTGCTAAGGAACTTTTTGATGAGAGTAGAGGTAGTATTCCAAAGAATAAACAAACATAGTGGTAGGTAGAAGAAGTTCAGAAAAAATCCAAGAAAAAAATTATATTTAAGAAATTGCAGAGGGATGATTTGGTAGAGTATAAAAATTTATCTAAAGTAGTAAAAAGTACGAGTACAACTAAATTAGGGAAATATGAAGAGTTGTATGAGAGGTTAGAAATAAAAGAAGGACAAAAGCAGTGTACAGGCTAGGACAGAGTCGTGCCGTTATAATTTTATGCCCGGTGCAAGTTCAAAATAATCGCCCCCCCCTACATTTGAAAAAATATTTTACACGCAAGTATATTATAGTGATATTTCATTTATATTAAAAAACACAAACTTATGGTTTTGGTTATTGCAACTAGCAATTATGATAAAAATAAAAATTTAATTTTAATACTTTTTATATAAATAAATAATTAAATGATAAAAGATAGAAATGTAAAAAATTTGATTTATAATAATACTTTTTTTGATTTTATTGAAGCAAAATCTTCAATGGCGTCTTCAAAATCGATGGTATTCATTATATTAATTTTGTTTTTAGGTGCAGCAATTTAAATAATTGTTTAATTTTTGGTACCCCATAAAATTTGCGCTCGGAGCTCAGGCTCCCTTGGCCCCCCTACGGCACAGCTCTGAGGATGGCTAAGGCAAAGGAAAAACCATAGGCAGAACTACGGCCTGGGTCACCTGGGCCATGGCCCAGGCTAATGAAACCCGTATAAATACATACTATTTAAGTTATGGATATACCTATTATGGATATTGTAAAAAAAAAAATAAAAAAAAATAAAAACAAAAATATAGTTTGATCATTATAGATTTCCAAACCATACTTATTTTTAAAAAATATCAACCGTTATTGTAATAAATAAAGTACCTACAAACATACTGAGATAATAATATTGTTGTGATTTATTTCGTTTATCGTCGTTTAACATTTTCATCCGATTGTTTAATAAAAGAAAAAAAATTATTAGGGGATCTTGCCAAATCCACTTGTCTTTATACCCAAAAGTGAAATTTGGAGATCGATTTCGCAGTTTTCAGAAATCATGGTTTGAAAATTATAAATATGTAGAATATAATAAAAGTATGGATGCAGCAGTTAATTATTTTTTTTTGTTTTTGGCCCAATCTAATAAAATATCTAGTTTTGATTATGAGAAAAACAATCCAGAGACTTTCTAAATGTTTGGTGTATAGAAGATGAGGATCGATAGGTTAGATTATTTTGAGGGATTATTAAGTAAACCTTTTCCGAGAGAGGCAATTAATCGAGGTGAGTAGAATTTGGTTGTGGTGGATTTAATAAGAGAAAAGGAAGTGAAGTGTGGAGCGCTATTATAAAAACGGAAAATAAGAAAGTGGTGGGACCGGACATAGTATCAGTAGAAATAGAGGGATAAAACTTATGAGCCACAGTGTGAAGTTTTAGGAAAAGATTATGGATAAAAGCCTAAAAAGTCAGAAAATTGTTAGTAGAAATCAGTTTATGCTCGGGAGGTCAACAATGGAACAAATATTTATATTTTATAAATTTACAATATTTTGTGTAAGACAGATTGTATAAAAGTATAGAGAAAGGAAATGGAAATTTATTGTATATGATTTTTTTTAATTTATTGATTTAGAGAAGACTTATGATAAGGTTCCCAGGGATATCTTAGTGGGCATTAATGGAGAAAGTATAGTATGATTTTGGTGAAAGGGGGTGAAAACAGAGGGAATAGGGAAAGGCAAGAAATAAAATTGAGTGAGGATAAAATGGGGTAGATTATAAGTATTTAGGGTCCATTGTACAAAAAAATAGAGGACTTTGAAGAGAATTTGAAACATGAATTAATGAGAGAAGCGTCAGGTGTTTTCTGTGACAAAATAATCCCTACAAGGTTAAAAGGTAAATTTTATAAGACAGTGATGAAACCTGCAATGATGGATGGAACAGAATGTTGAGCAGTAGATAAAGATAGAATAGAGAATGAGTGTAGCAGAAATAAGAACATTAAGGTGGATGAGTGCAATAACTAGAGAGGACAAAATATGTTCAAATGTTCTGCCATGGTCTTATGTCCTAGTCGACGAAAAGCCTAATGTCTGCTAACCAAATTTACTATCAGAAATCTTTTTACCTGAAAACTACTACTCTTTCTACTGGAAAAATTGCATAGGTACATTTCCATGTAAAAGAAATAAATACATCAATCTAAAATAGTAGATTTTCAATTGTTTTATTATTTAATATAAATTGGAAGTGAAGCAATTATGTGACCTTAATGCTACGAGGCATTTTAAAATGTCTCTGTGTAAGAAAAAATGCCTGTCCGCCTGTGTTCAAACGCCAACACGTAATAATAATTCCGAAAAAATCGCAGTGATAAATTAATCAATGAAAGCTTTAACTAAGTACCTACCTACCTAAGTACTACACAAACTAGGTACAGCACCTAAAAGATAAATCAGAAAATTATTACTCACGAATATTGAAAAATGGAACACATGTAACGAACAACAATTGACCGAGAATGATGCTGAAATCAAATGATCGATGATCCACGATATTAATCGAATAGGAATGTTAATGAACTCTTGTCATGTGACACTTTATGTAGAATATTTCCACAAACAATCTATACGAAAAAAAACCAAAACGATTTATCATTATTATTATAATAATCATGTACGTTATTAAATGTACGCACCGATTTTTTTTTTTTTTTTTTTTTTCGGATTACTTATCAATATAATAAATACAAACAAGTCTGACAAAAATCCAAAATACTATTTTAAATGACGTTTCTAGAAATACGACCGTGATAAGCGAATCGGTGATGAACGCTTACTTGTTAACTATATACTATTATATTATACTACCTATATAGTATAATATTTTATATTTTCTATATAGTATAGAAAATATCTGTGGTGGCCGTTCAACCATCGTGGACTGTACAATTTATGATAACATGTCAATACATTATCAATATCTTTTTACGAGAGAAAGATTGATTCAGCTTTATTGATAATAAAATGTACGTTATATTGCCTATGGGATGATATATTTAGGAGTAATATATATTAATAACAGTTTATACGAATTATATTCATTATATAATCTGTGGTAATTATAAAGTATCCTATAATATTTAGGTATTACATGGTATATCTTACTGTGAATATAATGCCATAGTTAAATGACAAAAAATTAGATATAAAATTGGTAATATGTCATATTGACTAAATTGGATTGGTAAAATGCTACCTATTGTTATTATATATACCTTCAAAGCACCACAAATTTAATGCCATTCGTTTTCGTTCCCCCTCTACTAATCGATCGAAAGTGGCGCACTGTGCTTTAACCATATACTAATATAATATACTATATATGTACTATAGTTCGGTTTTCTGAATCATTAATGGCTGAAGACTAAACTAAAGACGATATAGAAGACATTTTATTAATGCATTCGAATAAAAATATCAACTATTTGGGTCATGTCGGTTTAACAGCGTGCGTGCACGCTTATAGCATAGAACAGTCGAACATATAAAAAACTGTTGAATATTTTATTAGTATGAATAAAAATGGGAACGTAAAAATATAATATAGTATTTTATTCTTAACGTCACAAATCGTAATAATAATGCAAATATAAAATATACAGTAATTGGACGATGGTCGGTAGACAATCCTTACCGCTTATGTTATTTGATACTAAATGTCTATAAATGTATATAATACCAACTAAAATGCTGAAAATTCAACAGACTCAAATAAACCTATAACGAGTTATAAAAATGCCATTGGTACGGTAGTAAGAAAAGCCGATAAAAATCATAAAAGAGTACTTTGTTACGATTTAGTCACATATTTTGAATTACCGTACAAATTGAGCGAAAACTTGTAGAAATAATAAGTTTATCACACGATATCTGTGCTTTGTCACAATGCCTATGTGTGTTCAAAATGTTTGCGTTAAAAAAAAAAAACAAATTTAGTTGGTCGAAATTCACTAACGTAGTGAAAAATTTTAGCTTACATATTGGTTTCAATGGTTTTACATCTGTTTTCAATTATCTGAATTGGTGTTACAAAGTTTTGTATGAAGACGTAAATTTACATTGAAAACGAGCTATTTAACATGAAAATAATAATGGATCACGTGTATAGCCATTTCCAAACAAATGAAAAATCAATCGTATAGGAAAAAAGCGAACTAATACCTATGATTGTAAATTGTATGTTTAGTTTTCAAATTAACGAAAATGGTTGATATTGAAAAATGATTTACGATATTCGATATTTTATTATTGTTGCCCTATAAAATGAAAGGATTTAATGCAGAAATAGGTACCTATTTGACAATATGTTTGTACGAAAATTATGACGAAATGACGTGTATGACGAAACTGAAACAAACAAACAAAGTCTAGGATTTATTATGGGTTTCGTAAAATAAAAGTCAAACTCGAGAACAGTACTTCAGAAGAAGATACTTTCTATTATAATCCATTCTAAAATGGATTATAATCGATCAAAATTTGACCCTCTTTGAAATTTCTAATTCAATTAATAAAATAATTGATATTTATTCCTTAAAGATAAAACAAGAAAATAAGTATTATGAAAAATCTAGAGAATTTTGCAATAAAGATGGTATTTTATATTACAAAGATTGATCAAATAACGTGATCACTTATCTCTTAGTTGTTCCAGAATCTTTAACTAATATTATATTAAAATCATACCATGAATCTATTTTATCAGGACATTTTGGCATTACGAAAAGTTTAGAAAAACATAAAAAAAAAAATATTGGCAAATAGTTTTACAAGGCACACATAATTTTATCAAAACTTGCGTTTCGTGTCAACTTTTGAAAAATTATGCTGGGAAAAGGTCAAATTTGTTAAAGAATATAGTCATTCAATTAATTGAGAAAAAAAAATATAACAAAAATCTTATATAATATAAAATATCTTAGATAAGCCATATTTCCCATAAAATCATAACTAATTAAGATACTCATGGAGACAATTATAAATTATTATAACTATACCGCTATACACACAAAGACAGGGTGAAGGAATTTATTGCGCATGGTGAGATATTTTGTA
>JAIPRL010011269.1:0-13872 GCA_025469235.1 Pemphigus obesinymphae
CAACTAGATGCAATTTGCTACCGGAAACGGGTATGAGCGTAAAGATCGGAGCACTCCTTCTGGTAGAAAAAGTGTTTACAGAAAAAAAAAAAAAAAAAAATAATAATAATAAACATCATTGTAAAACCATAAGCTTCCTCGCTACGCTCAGAATCTAAAATTGTTCAAATGACAAAATACAAATTTGACAAAATAAATATTTTCGGTTATAAAAAAAAACCGTTGTTTCCCAAAATACAAAAGTAACTTCCTGAAATTGCCCAAATTATATAATTAATACAAATATAAAAATAATAAGAAATTTGCCTGCCAAGTATACGGTACCCTATACACGCGTTGGTAATTCTGAGTGTTCCGAAGCATCGTCCCGATAATAGGTGTGTAATAATAATGTACAATATGTTTTATACCTACTCGTTTCATATCAAAACGGTTGCCTGCCCCGTCGCGTTTCGCCGACAGGAACGCTATATGTGCACCGGTTGTAATCACCAGTGCACGACAGCAATAATGATTATTATCCGTACACAGTCCTCGTCGTAAGCAAACGACGACGAATGTATAATATAGTATATATTTTACTAACCGGAACACACACGTACCTATACCGGGTTTATCGTAAAAAAATTCATAAACAATAAAATTTATTATTATTCGTCGTGTTTACTACCTGTAAATACTTACGGGCCCAGAATATTATTCCCGTTATTATATATACGCACTGAACGACGGAAAAAAAAAAGAAGAGAATAAGCATCCAAGTCATGGAGTTCAAGTTCAGCGGACCGCCCGCCATTGGCGAGGTGTTGAAGACAAACAACACGCTGACCGCCGAAGGATACGAGAACAACGTCGAGTGAGTATTATAAATCTTATGTGCAGATATTATAGGTAGGTATATACATGGTGTTTGGTAAAAAAAACGACGTTCGTGACCGCGAACGTCACTCATAGATCGTCGTGAACGTGATCGACGTTCATATTTTCGAGGAATTCGAACGATTTTCAGGGCGTTCGAATTAAATTAAATTTAAAATATATATTTCTACTTCGCCGTATTCCTATTATAGATTTGAACGTATATAATTATATTATATTATGATAATATAATACTCAAAATTCCAATTCCGCTGGCCCGCCATAAAATATAAACGATACATAGTTTCTATGTGAATTGGTCATTTTTGGTAAATGTATATATAAAAAAAAAAATGTATATTTTGTTTAAAATGAACGACTAGATCTGAACGCGTTCATTTTTCTAATATGAGAACTTGAGCGTGAACGAATTACATTTTGAAGTGAACGTTCCGAACACTGCAGGATATATATATATAATATGCGCGCTACGAATTACGACAGTGCCATTTTGAATTTTTTGATTATCGAAAAACTAAATTTGTACGTAGTTCACTTAAAAATTGAATTCGTTCACGTTCACATTCAAATTTTATTTATAAGGAACACATTCACACTCACGTTCTTTAAAAAAAATGAATACGTTCATCTGGTCGTTCATTCTAATTAATCAATCAAAACTATACATTTTTCTCATATACATACTAAAAAAATTACCGATTCATAGAAACTATCGTTTTCATTTTATAGCGAACCCAAGGAAATTGGACTTTTAAATATTATACTTAAATCTAATAAGGCTTATAGAGGAATTTTAATATATTTTAATTTAATTTGAGCGGCCTGAAAATCGTTCAAATTCCTTAAAAATATGAACGTCGTTCTTTCCAATCACTGGTTTTGTCACAGAATAAAAATGATCTTATTCTGTGGTACTATTGTAATTTCGTACTTTTCAGACTACTAATAACTAATAAGTATAATAGTATAATATTATACCTAAAACTTATAATTCATTTATTATTACTATATTTTTTGCATTTACCACTATAGTAGGTAGGTAAAGTTACTATATAAATATAAGGGAAGATGGGGGAAACGGCACCAGCCTTGCTACCATGAAAATTACAAATCTAATAAATAGCTACCTAATACCCGAAAATGAACAGCATGTTCATAACAATGAAGCATAAACATAAAGATAATGTACTTGATTTATAGGATTTTTAAACAAATACAAATTACATTTTTTGTATTTACATTTAGTATTATTACTTAGGGGGTTAATTAACCATACTAATACTCTGTGTAAATAGATAGAGAATTAAAAAATAAATCCAAAAAATCATCCAGATACAGATTGTGAAAGTATTGGTTTATGAACAGGATAATGTATTATTATTATTTTAAATTTGAAAACAAAGATAAATCATTGCATTCAAAATAAAATTCTGAATATAGTTCTGTAGTATAATATTATTAAAAAAAAATCAAGTAACCATGACAACAGCATTTTGTTATTTTAATATTTCTTCTACATTTATAAAATATTTGCATTGAAAAATTTAGTTTTTCTTCAAGTTTAAGAAAACCACTGGTAAAATCGAAAAATGATCCTAGTAGATGATATTTAGATAATAGCTCGTTTTTTTTTTAATCATTATATGAAGTCTCGATTTGTCTATCTTTTCTAAAATATTTGAAAAATTACAATGTTAAGTTATTTTAATATAATGTACTTCTAGATTTAGTGGCATATTTAGAATTTTGTTTCTTTGTAAGATACATATAAGTACGTATTTTTGCTGCACCTCAAACACCTAAAAAAACCTTATTTTAATAAATCACACCGAAATCGTATATAACAAATATCAATAAATCACACCTCAAAAAAGTCATACTTACAAATTTAAATGAAAACTTGTATTAGTATTTTTCATTTTTATCAGCATAAATCATGTTAGAAATACGAAATAAAAAAAAAATTATACCTAACAATATTATCTAGTACCCTATGTAGTATTTTTAAACATATTCATTTTTTTCAAGATTTATGGGTAATTTGAAAAAGTAAAAAAATATTTTAACAACTCATAAAACATGTAAAAATGCACATAACAAAAATTGGCTACATAGGGTGATAGATAAAATTTGTTATTTATAATTTTTTTTTGAATTTTATCTATCTACAATAATATTCTCAAGTTGATGGAAATAAAAAATGCGTAAATATATATTTTTAACAAATATTTTAGTTATGCGACAATAACACAAGACAATTATTAAATTCATTTCATAATATATTTAAGTTGTTGGATTTACATCTTTCTTAAATTTCTTTAAAAATACTTATACAGAAATACAGAACACGTTAAAAACCGTGCGTACGACGTCCTTTGAGATTGCCATATAGTAAGGAGTATTATATAGACAATTCATTATTCTTTTACCGGATTGCTTTGTTCTTGTAGGAATCCTAAATTATCATTAGTGTTCGTAACCCGTATCAAAATTATACTAGGAGCTATTCTATACACCCGCGTGCATATGTCAACAATTTATTTTGCAATCACGAAATAATGTACATTTTTCATTCAAATAAACGATTCTAATTATTCCACCAGAACGTCCAAATGTGCAGGTACTCTAATAATAAAGTTTGAAACATTAATAGATTACTCATAACGTTATTTAAGTATCATATCAAAAACAATTTAAACATTATGTCTAGTTAATTATAGATTTATATTGTAAATTAAGCAAATTTTCGAACATTAAAGCACTATAAAAATAATAAATATTCTTTGTACGATACTTCAACCAGGTTCTAAAGAATACAAAAATGTCTTAAAAAATTGATATCGAAGTTAATATCTTGTCGGTCTGATGGAAATGGAAACAGTCGTTTTTGAAATAATATGGGCAGTTGCAAAGCGCCTATAATTAGCACCCTCCCAAATTAAACATTTTTTCTTTCTATAATTTTAATGTAATTCAAGCTACACCTTTTTAATATTTACTGCCTGGGGCAATTGCTTACGTCACTGCTTACCTATATTAATATAACTAGATACCTACCTAATAAATTATAATAATAATTGATTATCATTGGATTTCAATGTTAGTTGTATAGCTTATTATATATTTTGTATGGCATGTTATGGTGATATTTTTGAGGGTTGGTACTATATTAAAGAAATTTCATTAATAAAGAATTACATTTTTAATATACCTACGAGAATCATGTAAAATGTCACCCATGTAGTTAATGGGCTTTCCCACACCACACGATTCTAAGGCGTATTATTTAGGCAATTTATTATACTTTCTTAGTACGATTTTATGTTTGTACGAGGCGTACATGATGATTAGCGTTCAAGATCTTAGTTCGTGGCGTTAGTAACCCGTATCAAAAGTATACGAGAAGTGATTACAAGCACCCGCGTGCACATGTCGGCCATCTATTTTATAACCACGAAAAAATGTAAAGTTTTTAGTCAAATAGAAGATTCTATATATTATATAATAAAGACGATTCTAATTTCATTAGATGAGTACATCAATTCTCATTTTGTAAAAATATTCTAATTTTCTATAACATTTACAAGGGAATTTAATAATTAACTTTTTTTTAATTGTTTTTATTTAATTAAATATTTATGTTCAAAATTTTGAAAACTTTGGAAACTTTAAATGGTTTTAATTAATGTATAAAATATAAAAATTAAAAATGTGGCTAGAACATTCCCTTGGGGAAGTAATGAAAAATCTATTTACGTTTTCAAAATTGTTATCTACGCATCGTACAGGACTGTTGGAACTATTAATTAGAATAAGTAGTTTTTGTCTTGACTAAAAAAATAGTTGTGTGGAGGCCCGTTAAGTACTCCTCCCGACTATTCATGCCTTAAACTCTCCGTAAAGCCGTATTCGGGGGGGACACTGTTGTGCATGTGCTTGGAGACGCAAATATGGCTTTACTCTCTGGCCTCTGCCAGTACTATTTACCTAATATTATCATTATGATAACAATAATTATAAGTCCATTGTTTTGTTTATTATGAAGTTTGAAAAACAGAATGCGATTGATCATCGACGAAATGGGTAAACTGTCAGCCATATCTCAAGGTCTAAAGTCACAGGTAACCAGTGCCGAAGAACTTGCAAATTCTGACCACGTCCTCTATCTGATGGTCGAACACAGTACTTCACCGTAAGTACTGAACCGTATATTATATTTTATTTTAATTATATATTTATTTGTATTTGTCAATAAGTCGATTTTATATTATCCTACTCTCGATAATATGTGCAAGTATTTTGTGATAAAAATGTATAAGTAACATTTAAGAGAGTTTCATTTGTATGTTTTATAATGATTGTTTATTTATCTTTTCATAGAAATTTTACTGTTATCGGGATTTTAAAGACGGGATGGATGGAAATGCACCTTTGCGATAAAACTGGTTTACAGTCAGAAGCAATGGATTGTAGCTGCTTGTTGGATTTTTACATTCACGAAACTAGACAACGTAAAGGTTATGGAAAACGTTTGATGGATTACATGTTACAGGTACGTGTTCATTTTTTCAAAATACCACACTGAACATTTTCATGTTTAATTGTCTTTTTGGCAATTAAAATTATTTGTTTCTATCAATTTTAGGATACCGGTGTAGAAGACAAGCATTTGGCCATTAACATGCCAAATAAAAATATATTGAACTTCATGCAGAAGCATTATCAATTATCTAAATTGGTAAACCAAGCCAATGATATTGCAGTCTATGAGGAATTTTTCTATGATAAACGTAAGAAATTTATGTATTTTATTCATAATTTTTTGTTTTATGATATATATACTCATGCATAATATTCAATATCAAAAATAAATTAATAACAAATAATATTAACAATCTGTGTTTATTAACAGTCGATGAAATGAACAATGACAATAGTGGAAATCAGTAAAATATTAGTTTTAAATTATGAATTGATGTACTTAACTTCTTGTATATTATTTTATATAGTTCTATACAAAATTAAATGTTTTATTTATTAGAATTACAGCATTTGGGCGCCAACCTACCTATGGACGGCAAACAGTTCACAAACACTGTGATACAATAGACAATGTAAATATTAACATTACATATTATTACTTAAATAGTTCACTTGGAATTTAAATGTGTACTTATGGCAATATGAGAAAACTAATTAATGTTATTATTTATAGATTGATTAAGATGCTGTCATTGTAAACTTTAAATACAACCATGACACCGATTTGTTTGTACCTACTTTTACATTTATAAATTTTTAATAATTTAGAATTTAGATTTAATCTAGTTTTTTTCAGTCATTAAGATAACGAGCTTCAAGCAGTGAACCCTTGTCCCTATCCAAGAAGTATCTATATAGTACAGATGCATTTCAACTGACTAGGATTTTCTGAAATAAGTGATACACGTCTATCATAGACTACAACTATAATATGTTATACCACTGTAACTGTACATACCTATATACTTTATCTTTTACCTTTAAGTAAAATTTATATAAAATGCCAAACAATTTTAAATATGTACTACTTATACTATTTTCAAATTTTAATCTTAATTATCCAATATCTACCCACGTTATGAATAGTATATTATTAACATATTTATATAATATTTGTACTTTCCAAATATGTCTTAAATTAACATGGTATTTATTATTATTGCTGTAATTATGAAATATTGCAAAATATTACTTGGCTTTACCCCAAAAATATTAATAATTTTTTGTTGTGTATATCATTTAATAAGTTATAGCTAATAATATTTATATATCATTTGTAAATAGACATAATTTTTTATTACATCACTGAAAATAAATTCTTTAAAAAATTCTAACAATTAATACAACTTCCATATATTTTATCATGTTTGGGGAAAAACCCATCTAGTTTACAGTCATATAACCAAAAACGTTCGTAGTAGATACGGAAGACTGTATCCCCAACTATTTTGATAAATCTAACTATTTATTAGGTATATAATATAAGATATTGAATTTTGATAACATTCTGTGCTCTAACTCAATTCATAAGTTTTACAACACTATATACTAATAATAACAGCACAAAGATAACTGCTCTACAAGAAATAAGATGGCCAGGAAATGGCAATTTAAAATCAGAAAATTCTACCCTCTTCTATAACGAAACGAAAAACCAAAAAAACATGAAAATGGAGTAGGCTTCATCGTAAAAGATTCAATGATAAATTTGGTTAAAAAGTTTGAACCAATCAGTGATAGAATCTGCAATTTACAAATCTTGGGAAAAATTCTGGATATCGTGTTTATCAACTGATGTGTCCCTGATAATAACACAAAGGACGACTATGACTCATTAGAAAAAACTTTCAACAACCTTACCAGAAATTGTATACTAATCATGGTCGGTGACTTAAATGCTCAAGTTGAACATGAAGAGATCTTCCAATGCACGACAAGGAAGGAAAGCTTACACTTAGAGAGTAATAGTAATGGAATAAGACTAATTAGCTTTGCTGCATCGAAAAACCTAATAATTAGCAGCACCCAGTTCCAACGGAAAGAAATACACAAACATACTTGGACTTCTCCAGATGGGAGAAAAGTTAAATAGACCCTATCTTAATTAATAGAAGACATAAAACTGTATAAAACAAGTTAGAAGCTTTCGGAGAGCTGATGAGGACACGGATCATTATCTCGTGACAGCATCTTTTAAAGTAAAACTATCAAGAATGTGGAATAAAAGACAAGCCAAAATTGAACACAAAAAAACTCAAAGACATCGAAACTAGAAGAAATTTCCAAATGCTAATAAGTAACCTACTAGGAAACGACTCTAGTAGCTTAAGCAAAAATGTCGAAAATGAATAGAAAGAAATCAATTATCAGAAAGTTTTAAAGCGAACACGGACCTGAGACAAGGTGATGCGCTGTCGCCATTGTTTTTCAATTTAGCCCTTAAAAAATTGGTAAAGACAATGTCAGAACGCCAAGAGCCAGTCTTAGGGGAAACCACTGCACTTGTACATGTAAATGATATTGTGGTGATAGGTAATACACGCCCTGAGGTAATCGTAAGAACTGACGATCTACTTAAAGCTGCCAAACTAATGGGCCTTAAAGTTAACTAAGATAAAGTAAAGTATATGGTCGTTAGTAGAGGGAATGGAAATATAGCCGATCTGATTGTCGGGGGCTACACATTCCAAGCAGTAAACGATTTTAAATACTTAGGTACAAATATAAATAAATCCAACAATATGCATAATGAAATAATATTAAGAATCTCAGCAACCAACAAAGGATACTTTGCATTAGTAAAATTATTTAAATCTAAACTTGTATCTCAAAGTTCAAACATTAACCTATACTTGACTTATCTACGTCCCGTACTAGCATATGGTTGCGAAATATGGTCGGTGACAAAAGGAGACGAAGAAAAATTGTTAATTTTTGAAAGGAAAGTACTGCGTTGAATTTATGGTCCTTTTTATGAAAATGGAGAATACCGAATAAGAACAAATGAGGAGATCTACCAACTATTTCAAAATCCAAATACAAAAGCATTTATCAGAAGCAAACGACTTGAATGGGCAGGACACTTATGGAAAGATAATGGTATCTGTAAACAAGTTCTGATAGGTGAAATCAACGGTTGAAGACCCAGAGGCCGCCCTAAGCAAAGATGGATGGACACATTAAAAACAGATCTGACAAAGATTGCACCACGGACGGAACTAGAAGAGTGTGAAAATAGTGGAAGCAGCAAAGGCCCCGAATGGGTTGTAAAAGCTATTTAAAAAAAAAATAAATAGATTTTCAAGAATCCAAATATTTTCCTTCCCATTTCTACACACACCGTACTATTACTATTACTATCACTTAGTACTATTTTAATGTAATATATATAATTTTATTTTTATTTTGTCATTTTTGTAATTTCGGGTTGGAACTCCAGATGTACCTAAAAAAAATCTGGGTGCTATTAGAATTAGAACTTTATTTTTCTATCTTTTGGACTGCGAAATAAATCGTAAACATCATCGGCACAACTCGGTCCCGGCGGGTTTTATGAGTATTTTATAATACAAAGTGTCCTCGACCTATACACACATACTTACTTACTAGTACTATTACTACACAAGTATAGATTAGAATTACAAATTGTTATCTGTATTTATTTTAACGTCATTTTGTACTTAAGGAGATTGGAAGCGGTCCTTAATTAAGGGGTTGTGTATAGTCAAATATTTGATTTATTTGCGTTACACAGATTATGTACAATCGCACGCACTGGCACATATCAATAAATACGGCTACTGTATTTGAAAAGACATTAAATCTCATTTCCAACATACCTATTGTCTTAGTGATACGATAAGGATTCTGAAAACTGATTTGAATTCATCGTAAGATCTACTTTAGAACGACTTTCCCACTTTTTCATTCTTTTTTCCTTGGTTTTCATAAAAAAATTTAAATGCTTAAATATATTAACTTAATTTTAGGGGGACGTTGGGAGACAAAATCAAAAATGTGGGAAAGTCGATCTAAAGTAAACTTTGTGAAAAATTCAGATCAGTTTTTAGAATTCTTATCGCATCATTAGGTCCATCGATAATTTGAAAATAGAAATGGTCTAAATTGCTATGTTACGTTATGTTACGTGTGTGATAGGATAGACCAAACAATCGCCACTTCTGATCCCCTTATGAGTTCAGTGCATTTGGACATTTGGTATGCAATATGTATATACACTACATGGTGTGCATACACTCAGTTATACCTTATATACCATATATTTTTGGAAAACATTTGTTACCTATACCTAACAAATGTTTTCCAATCTTTTCATTTTTTTTTTAGTATTAACAGAAATTTTAATTTTGAACTTTTTTATATTATGATTTAAATGTTTTTAGGACGTAACAAGTAGGTATAATATTTTCCACCGTAATAATGGTATTCATCATATTTTTAATTTAAATATTTTGTAATATCTATTTATATAGCTATATTATTAATATTTTTAGAATAAAAACTAAATTTTATATAATTTCTATGATCTTAATACATAGTACATAAAACGCACTACGATTCGCAATTGTTCAATGTCTACAGAACCGGTAATAATCGGTCAAAAAGTCCGATTTAAAAATGGAAAATTCTGGGCACAATTTTTAACCGCGAACAAAAAGTCTGATTTAAAAATAGTTGGTCAAAAAGCCTGTACACAATTACACTTACAAAGAGTCACGCTTACACAGAGTTACAAATTCAAGGTTTCACATTCAAAAGGTGTTGAACTTACAAGCAATCTCTACTTAAAAGGAATTGCACTCAGCATGTAATAATTAATATATAGCGTAGTTTTCTTGTACATTCAGATTGGGATTTAGAAAGTACTGGAGACTGCAATACAGTAACCTATATATACCTAGTATACCTACGTACCAATATACCTACTTATATATCAATTATATTATATATCAAAGGCGCGGACTACAAGGACTTGTTGAAGGGGCGAAGACTTTAGGCCCCCTTGAACTGATCTATAGCACAGAATATAGTACTAATGTCTACATCCAGTATACTTTTTATGTTTTTTTTTCACGTATTTTCTAGGTATAATTTAATTTATAAAATAATAATAAAAAAATATTTAATTCGGACTTTTTGTTCAACACTATTTTTAAATCGGACTTTTTTTCCGGGATTCTACAGAACCAGAGGTAGAACTAAGAATTTTTACACCCGAGGAAACTTGTAAAATTACTTGAAATAAAATTGAAAAAAGTTAAAATAAATCCTTAAAAAACACAAATAAACATCATAGACTATTATATATAACCTATATTATTATTATTATTATTATTATTATTATTGGTTATTATTACTATATTATATTATATATTTATGTGTATTATAGACCTTCAAATACTTTACACCGGCCAAAACACGATATTTAATATTTTATTTGAAACTGATGAAAACCGGGACCACATATTTTTGAAAAAAAATAACCGGTACCGTCAGAATCAGAACCGTTAAAATTATTCACTAAAAACCGGAACCGGAACCAGTACCGACAAAATCAAAAGGTTTCAGACTTCAGTCCCTGATACACATAATACAATTAAAATGCATTTCTCGCTACGCTTAGAATTTAAAAGACACCGTTGTAAAACCAATAGGTACGTATTTTGCGGTGTATCCGAATTGGTTCCCGGATTATTTTAAAAGCAATTTCAGTTTCTTCGATTTTTTTTCCATATTTTATTTAATTGCGGTAAAAATGTGTAGGTATAATAAAAGTAAAAAGCCCTGGTGGCCGATTATCACCCGGATCACCTCTCCGTAAATACGCGCCACTGCCAGAGTACCTATATATATATAGGTATATAGGTATACGTATAATACGAATACCGGAATACCTACTTTTATATTATAATATTAGAAATTCACGTCCATACAAACAAAATAAACTCGCCTGCACTACTGGTTGTTTTTGGAGGAAATTCGGAGAAGACATTTTGGGTAGGTATAGTTAGTTGGGGGGGGGACCTATTGTCCATACCTAATGAACGAATTCGTACTTAAAACTGTATATTTTAGAACTGCACAATATAATTTTTTAGCAAAAACACTTCCGACGAGTAGGAATATATTATGTTATATTTCACATAATAGGTACATCATTATAGTATAATAATATTATAGTTTACATTAGACGCCAACAAGCTGGAAAATGTAAATAGTTATACGCATATATAGGTACCTACCTCGGAAGCAGGGTCACAAGTGACGAGAAAGGTAGTGCCACGCAGACATAAGGTGTAGAATAGCATAAGCTAAACAAATTTTTTTTTTTTTCAAAAAAGAACACTTCCAACCATAAATGCAATAAATAAAAACACTTGTATTATGGAGTGTGACATTATATGGAGCTGAATCGTGGCCATTAATGAAAGCTGACCGAAGAAAAACAGGGCCTTAAAAATGTCTAGGACAGAACGAGTGACTATAATGGAGAAGTGTATCAGAGGATAAATGAAAAAAAATCAAAATGGACGACAATCGTGGAGAGAAGAAAGAAGTGGACAGGACATATCATTAGAAACAATACACGGATAACGACGTGAGGGAAAAGTCGAAGTGATGCCAGGAAGAGGAAGACCAATAGGCAGCCATATATAAAACAAATTATGTTGGATGCATAGGAAAAGAGTCATATAGACTCTTTACGTTGTAAATTATATATATTACTCTATATCAGGGATGGGCAACTCAAAGTAACTCGAGGGTCAATTTTTGAAACTTAAAATGATTGCGGACCAGATATAAAGTTAATTTTTCATTATTATGTGAAACAAAATTCATTAATATATTTTATGCCTATGATATGAACTAATATCTCTAAGTTTAATATTATGTATTTTATTATTGATCATTTTTCCGAGATACAATTTAGGCTATTTTACTATATTTGATATAAATCATAGTAAACTTTTCGATGATAAGAATGTCCAAAGGCAGTCCGAGCCGGATAAAAAGGGACGGTGGGCCGGATGTGACCCGCAGGCCGCCAGTTGCCCATCCCTGATCTATATTATAGAGAATTGAAGAATGTCGCATTGAATAGAAAAGAATGGATAGGAGTTCAACCAATCTACGGATTTAATAAAAATAAATAAAAAAAAAAAAAAAAACACTTTACCGCCATGGAACCGCGTCAACCGTCATGGAAAAGAATTGGCCGTAAAAGTCTGCACGGACGTTCGGGATTTATGTTGGTAATTTGGAGGAGATTTTGGACGCGTTGGTCTGCTTCCGCCGGCAGGAACGCTGCGTGCACAACAACAACAACTACCTGTCCTGGTCGTAAACAATCAACAACATAGTAAACGGGATTACCATTATACGGTACTGGACAACGACATGCGTACCAGCTGACCTACCCCATCAAAAACAATACTTGTATTATTATTACATATAGATATGAATAGTGGCGCACGCTCATTTTCTGCAAGGGGTGTCAACGTATACCCATCACCTATATAATATACCTACCCAAAGAATTTTTGCAATAAATTTTGATACCTAAATAACATTCATAATAAACATAGTTTATAAACAAAATTTTAGAATAATATCAGTCTATCACCCACCACTCAATATTATAGGGGTGTCGGTGGACACCCCTGTACCCATTCGTGTGCTCCACTCATATAAATATCTATAGACATTCTATACAATAGATATAGATCTATTATAGAATATAGAATAGTTTTGTTCAGCCCCCAAAACTATGTGTATAGTACGACACACTATCTAGGTAGTACCATTGATTATATATAGTACTATATATAATCAATGGTAGTACGAAAAGTTTAATGTGTATATAGTACGAAGTTAGTGTTAGAAATTAGCCATTTCTGGCATTTCTACATATATATATACCCATCATAATGTTGGCGAGAAAAAAGATAAAGGTAATTTATAGAAAAAAAAAAAACTGTTTAAATGTGAAGAACGAAAATCAGAATATTTCAGTGGCTGATAGTTTGTTTATCATACCTAATTATAATATTATAGAACACCGTAGAGTGAATAAGAACCGTATATATGCATTTTCGCGAGTTTATACTCCGATTCGTAGGCGAAAATCCAATAAAAATGTTGGGATTTATTTTTTAAAAAAAAGCCGGTCAGTAAGTTGTGGAAGCACTTCACTCGTCGGGTGTCAGTAATGGTGGATGCACTTCGCTACTGGGCAGGGTACTTTTGGTGGATGTATTGAATTTGAAAGCAATGATAAATCATTGCATTCAATAAAACGATTTTGAGCGTAGCTTCGGTGTAGTATACATAACTCATATCATTTTTTTTTGTAGGGATCGATCGAGGCTGTTATTTTTATTTTATTTTTTAGTCGTGTTATTCATCATTGAAAATCACAATTTTTGCCCA
>JAIPRL010011270.1:0-13870 GCA_025469235.1 Pemphigus obesinymphae
TTTGAATGGGATTTTACTTTTTGGTACTTATACGCAATTTTAGTAGGTACCTAGAATAGCATGTTCGTTAATAATCGATGTACCTACCACTCACGCACACGCCCACGAATATTGGGCTGAGCCCGGTGTTTTTAACTACATGGAGGCTAGTATTTATGTTCATCCAGTATAGAAAATATATTGAAGCAGTAGGTACTGCTTATTTTACACTACATTAGTGTGAATCAAACAATAATGTAGGTATCTTGGCAGTTAGAAGTTATTTTCTGATTTCTTATATTTATGCATGGGTTTTAAAATGACGTGTTGTATTTTTATTTTTACATGTATACACTTTTTCAGGCAGAAAAAGTCCCGAGTAGTTTTTTTGAGCGTAAAGAATAACCATCCTTTTTTTACCTTTTTACGATATAATACGTATATCGACTTTTTTTCCTAATTAGGAATTTTTAACTTTTAACCGAGTTAAGTTACTTTTTTTCCAAAGTTAACTTTTAACTTTAAAAGTTAATAAAAAAATATACGAGTAACTTTTAACTTAACTTAGCTTATATTATTTTCAATTATATATATATATTTCGTATGACAGAGTAGAGCAACAAATTTAAACATATAAATATTAACAGACAGATAATATAAAATAGAACAAAATAAAATTAAAATAGGCTAAACTTTACATTATAAAAATTAGATTAATGGTGATTTTATGACAGATGGTAACTATTATAGCTGGGAGATAATTAAAACGATCATAAATTAATGTCCGGGTTTCGTATCCAATCGACTACATCCCCATTAGCTGTATGGATATCGTTTAAAGTGCCTTTGAATGCGCGGATCAGGCATTCAGTTTCTATATTGAGGACTGTTTGCTTATCGATTCCACAATCACAGGAAGGATTATTATGTAGTTTCCATTTCTACATCATGTGATTGCATCTTCCATGGCCGGTCAGAAAGCGATTTAAGGTCACCCAAATTTGTCTAGGCAGATCGAAGCCTGGTTGTTTGGATGTTGGATTGGTAACAATGTTTTGTACGTCAGGATTCTCCGCCAACCACTCCTTAAGCCATTTAGTATTTCCCTCAATGTTTTCCAGTACTAGCTTCTTTGCAGTAGTTTTCAATTAACTTAACTTAACGAGTTAAAAAATATCGTTAACTTGCCCAGCCTTGCATATTATATTGCGGTTGCAAATTTCGTTTTTGAAATGACATTGATTTATAGATTAGAGCGGCTGCTGTACACGGTGTTTACAATCCGGACGCTGTGGAATTATCGTCCGGACGTCAATGCAATAAAAGCGCAACCCGCCGCTATACGCGTAAACGAGTATCCGCCGCGTTCTTATGTTGTACCTATTCAATAATACAATTGGTAATAATAATTATTGTGTATTGGTATTGGTTTAAAAGGATGCTATACCCGCATTTTCTGTCTCCGTCTATCTAATTGGCAATATAGCAAAATTGTACAACGTAAAATTGAAATTATGGCATTTTGGTTAGATTTAGAGCTTAAACACCTATTATCAAATTTAACGAAAAGAATAATTTCGAGTGAACCTAATGGGCTTTTTGTAAAATATTTTCAGAAAAAAAAGTTAGGGAATTTTTAGTTTTTGATATTTTTAAATGGCTTTAACTTTTTCGTCAGAAGATATTTTACAAAATGCCCATGAGGTTCACTCTAAAATATTCCTCGCTTTAAATTTTGTAATAGATGTTTATACTCTAAATTTAACCTAAACGCCAAAATTTCAATTCTGCGTAGTGTGATTTTGCTATATTATCTGTTAGATAGACAGAGACAACAAATGTGAGTGTAACATCCTCTTAATGCAGATACCAGCTACTACTACTGTGAATATGTATTATTAAATTATTTTTAATTCAATATAAATTAAATTACTTCATACTTTATTAATATACCTATATCTATGTAATACAATTATTAATGTCTACTTAATTATTGCATTTTATATTCCTAGAAGGTAGCTAATGTGTATTATATATTATAATATGTAAGACAATCATTTTTAATTAAGTACTTACCCGTTTAAATTCTAAATTGTACATTACAACGACACGACGCGAATTCTGGATTTACGACGAAATAAACGCCACACATGTGATTTTTAAGGGGTTCTGTATAGGCAATTTTAATGAAATTTAAGTAAAATAAAAATCTTATAATTGAAAAATATTCGAGGACATTTTAATAGTAATTTAAAAATAGATCTGTGTCAGTACCGCTTTTCGTTGTTATGTAATCACGATATTTGTTAAATAACCATGTAATACTAACTTTTGTAATTCAGATATTGTTTTTGGTAGATTAATCGTAGAAAAATAAAATAGGTATACATAAAAAAACATGAGTAAATGGTACTTTTATAGAACAATATCTCTGTTTTACAGAACAGATTATGAACTTGCTCTACTCTTTAACGTCATTATGTGCTGATGTGTTGAATAATGACTTTTCTATAATATATTGAAAATCCAAAATTACGAAGAATAAATACTTCTGTAAAAAATTTTCAAAGAAAATTAGAAGCATAAAATGACGTTAAAAATACATCAAATTCTCACCTTATTATGATTATTAAAAATATGTAAGTCATTTTCTAACGATACTTAGACTCTGAGATTTAACTTTTATGTATACAACACCCCCCCCCCCCCGAAAATTGTTCTTACTACGCCACTGAAATAATGTAAGATTATATGTATAATAATAATAATATTATATATTTTTATTAAATAGTTTCACAGATAATAATAATAATAATAAAAAAACTGTGAAATATAATTATATCTTATTATTATTATGTCTCCAAGTAACAAATTTCATCTGTTGGTACTTTAGAGAGGTGATTTTTCGATTATTTTTCATTTTAATCGATAAATGCATAAGAAAAAACTATCAATAATCGGAAAACGCAATTGTAGTAAAATTCTTTATAACTCCTACTAAGGGCTAGGGCCATGAAATTTTCACGATTGAACATATTGATTGGTTGTGGCAGCGAAGTGTTCGGCGGAGAGATATCCTAGACCCAAAAAAAACCGCTAACTCTTCTCTAAGATGCAAAAAAATCATTATTTATATATTATTAATATTATTTGTTTTGTTTATCATACTTTCATCAATTTCACTTATAATTTATATTGATAATATTTTAATCTACATAAAATATAATATACATAAAATTTGTAATATGAAATTTATTTATTACATATTATGTAGGTATCACATTATATTATATTATTTATATTTATTATGTATAAATATAAATGCTCTTGGGTCACTGATACTGCATATAGCTGATGTAATAAAATTAAATAGATAACAAAAAAAGCCGGTCAGTGGAGTGTGGAAGCAGTTCCCTCGTTTGGTGGATATCATGGTTGAAATATACTAGGTTATTGCAGTTGCACCCCCACTCTATAATATTATCACTTGAAGAAATTAAAATGGCAGCATAAGGGGTGATGTTTTGATTGGCTGATAAAATATAAAGTAATATATGTAATATAAAGTATAAATTACTAATACTTGTAAAATAACTTTATTAATTATATATTTAACGAATAAATCGAATATTTTGTTCCTTGAAACTGTATATTATATTTATTTAAATAGATTTTTTATATTAATAATTTTCTTATATGTTTTTGTTATTTTCAAACTATATTGTAAATAAAACCAATCGAATTTTAATAAATTTATATATTTTTAATGTGTAATTACATCATCAAATCAATTACTATATATCTACATAATGATACAATGTTATGTATAACTAATAACATACTATAGTCATGTATCTTAATTTTTAAGAAAAAAAAATTAATACTGTACTAGTAAATATACATTTTTGTGTACGTACAACAAAATATGTATGTTTAATATAGTATCTAATATCTAATCCTTCAAACATATTACAAATGTATATTTTGTGTTTTCAGTATCACTGAGATAACGTTAATGCATGTCATAATCACCTAAAAAAGATATATAATTATTTATCTAAATTGTATTCATATGTGTAAATTTACTAATAAATACATTAGCAAATAAATTTAAATTAATAATTCTTCTCGGTGATATTTTTATCATTCGTCTATTAGCATTATTCATCCGCATCGTAAGTAGCAATAATTTTTTAAATTTCAAATCCAAATTTGTCCAGTTACAACAGTATATTCCAAAATTGACCGATTCTTTCTACATAAAATTTTATATAATAAGTGGGAAAATAAACATTATACCAACAATCATATTACTGTAGACTGTATATTGTCAAGTAAAAAACAATATAAATATAATTCCCCAATAAGTATAATAATGGGACTCATTATTTTCAATAAGTTCAAAAATGATAATGATTCCAAAGCCATATAAATCTGTCAACAAAACATGGGCTCATATTATATTATATTATGTATAAATCAATATTATACAATTAACATTACCACAATGAGTGTGTATGTTAACATAATGATAGATGTACATGCTACAGCAACATTAACAATGATAAATAACCGCCCGATTGAGTAATATGCATTTAATTTCCTGGAAATAAAACCACGAATGATATATTTTAATAAGAATGTATTTACAAGTTTACTTACAAATTGTGTTTTTGTTGATCAAAAATGATTGATTTGAAATCATCATAATATTGAGAAAAATCTTTTTTATTCTCTAAAAGTTAAGTAAATTGAATATTAAATTTTATTAAATATACCTACATATAATCCCTAACAGCACAGATCACGTAAGACACTGCTCGTTAAGTGTCCGTTTCGGGGGTTCTCCGGGTTGGGAACCAAAATACGAAATTGAGTCTGCTCTGCTGACATATTTCTAGTACCCCTCAGTAGGAAACACGAATGACTTTTTTTTAGAGATTAGTAATATGGAAACACTAAAGATTTTTCCAGACTAGCCAATAGACTACCTTAGACCTTCCGGGAACGTGCGTGAATTTGCCCCCCTCCCACATTGTCGTATCGACCTCGGACCAACGTCAATATTTTGCAAATCATTTTATTTCAATTTGAATTTAAAATGTATTAAAATTCAGAAGTATTAAAATAAAAGTATATGTAATTCTAGTACAAATACCTATGATATATTATTTAAATATATTTACTAAAATACTTTTACTCAAGTACTTTACAAGACTGTGTCATAGGTACATTAAAAGCGTATTATTTTTGTGATTTGTTTTTACTTTATTCAGTCAAAATATATTACTTATATTTTCGTCACATTAATTAGGCATACATCATAGTATTTATTTTTGTTTTATATTGAAAATTATTGTGAAATTTTTCGTTAATAAATAAATAAAAAGTATAAAATTAAAGTCAAAATTATAAAAAAAATGTTTGTGGGCCGGAGGGAATACTTCCGCGGGCCAGATGTGAATCGCGGGCTATAGATTCGGCATATTTAAGGTTATAAACTCTATAACTTTACACATTAGATATGAAAATGAATATTATTGTAATTTATTAGCAAAACAATGACTTTAATAGTACGGTGTTTATCGGACAATATAAGTAAACGATATATATCTGACATTTTGTTATCAGACATTCAAATATCATTTTCGGGTACTAGGAGTGATTTGCAAATTCTGTAAACTGATTTGCAAATATATATAAATTATTTGCAAAATATTGACGTTGGTCCGAGATTTATCAGACAATGTGGGGGATAGCGTGAAGTTGCCCCCCCCCCCCAGGCAATCAAACGGCCGTTTTCGAGTGCCAGGAGCGATTTGCAAATTCTGGTCACCAATTTTCAAATATATATAAAGGATTTGTAAAATATAGACGTTGGTCCAGGATTGGACTACGTTGGACCGCTACGTGGACACTATGGAGTTGCCCCCCCCCCAGGAAATTAAATGCTGTTTCAGGGTGCTAGGAGTGATTTGCAAATTCTAAAAATCAAATTGCAAATATTTGGAAATTATTTAAAAAATATTGGCGTTGGTTTAAGGTCAATCCGACAATTGGGGGGGGGGGCTTTACCCACGTAACTTCTGTTAAGACGATGGACTCTTACGAGTGATGACCGAAACGGAAACCACAGGTAAATGACCGCGAGTCTCAGTTGATCCGCCCAAAACTGTCCTGTACGGTTTATATGATTAGGGATATTCCTTAATGTTTAGTAATACGTTAATATAAAGTAATAATTATATATTATGTTTTACAATGAAAATGATTATTTATTTAAAAAAATATTATCATTAATATTGATTGAAAATAGTAAAAATTACGGACGATACCCATTCGATATTTACTTTTAGTTGATTAAACTTGAATTTTTAAAAAACTGTAAATTAAAACCAATAGACATTTTAATTTACAAGTATTATAAAATCAATTACGTGGCTGCGATACTACAATAAATTTCGTATATTTTTCGATCGCAGTAAGTTTTGAATTCTGATTACATTTCAGTCAAAAATTAATATTAAATAGAAACTATCACATTACATAAAAAATAAAACTTAAATAATACAATAATACCTATAGAGTATTCTTCAATAGGTATATTTAAAAATTAAACTTTAAGATCTGTCATCAAAAACATTAAATAATCAGATTAAAAATAATTTAAGTTTAAAAACTCTTCAAGAATTTGGTTCAGGTTTAAACCTTAAATAGTAGTAAAAAGTTGAATCAAACCGAACTTGATCAAAAATTTCAAACTCGAGTAAAAGTTCGAACTTGGACTAACTATTTGAGGTTGAACATTTTTCCAACGTGGATTTGAGTAAATATTACTTCGGCGCATAGTACTAGTTCGAGTTCGAAATAAAACTATGGTTCGGTTCGAGTCAGACATTAAAATTATAAGTTCGGTTTGAGTTCATTCCAGTTTAATCTTTATAGTTCAGTTCAATACCTAAATGTTGAGTTCGACCTACCTGTACTTATTTCATAACAGAATATTTAAATAGATTTGTATTTAAATAATTAAGAACTTTGACATTGTATGCTTACCATTTTTGTGTCCCTGCTCGTATCCAATATTTTCAAATGCCAGCGTATGCATTTTACACTGGGCGATTAAAGTGTAGGAAATAGAAATTAACAATATATCTATAATTACAAATATATAAGCTAAATATATAATTGAAAATAACTCGATCCCATAAAAAAATAAATAATAATCATTGTACACATTTGTAGTCACTGGAAATCGAAAATTAAAAACATTTTCATTACGATGAATCTCGTCCTTTGTAGATATTGCCGTGAATCTGTTTAATAATAGAGGAAATATCGTTGACCAACAAAAAATAGTGCTGGTGACAGAATAATATATCATATTGGTAATTTTTACTGATGTATCGCGATGTTCATATAATATTTTAACGTGTTTAAGACACGCTTTACTTTGTACAAAATGTATACGTGTAACATCAAGTAAGTCCCAAATTTTATCCGCATGATATAAACATGTGCTTACTTTTATTACACATAAAAAACAATGCAAGTGAATAAACAGTACTTGAACTATACCAACTACATCGACTTTATCATCCATTTTTACAATAAATCCCAACAAAGTATATAAGTTTATACTTATTAGTATAGCACATAATACCACGAGAGTGAATCGGTAAACATTGCAATTAAAAATCTTTGGGCTATTGGGATCAAATGCATGATAAAAACGAAGCCTTTTGAATAATGCCAAATTATATGATACATCTTGAGTTTCACTCGAGTTCATATTATCCTTTAACCTGAAAATAAAATCATTATAATTAAGAAGAATTTTATGTCCGTTTTTAAAATAAACTAAAATATTCTATAAGTACCTAATATTCCTATCATTGAACTCAATAATATTAAACCAATCAGATTTTTACTATTTACATATATTATTTAGAGAATCAAATCTAGATTTTTTTTCTATATAAACTCATTTTATAGAATAACAATAATAATTAAAGACATTTTAGGGAAAAATAGAAACAATTTCATATCCAAAAAATATGCATATATAAAACATCCATATATTATTATTAACACACAATTAAATTTTTTTCAAAACAAATAATAGTTTAAAAAATCGTGTATTTACTCAATTCTATTGAATTATAACATATTGAGTAATAAACATAAATATTGTAGGTATTACGAAAATTGATAAATGGTCATAGTAATTTGATTGTGGCAGCGCCGTAATTAATGGATATACCATCTAGATTGACATCAAAATTGTCAGAAAATTCTGCTAACGTATCCCACAAACATTGAAATGATTGTTCATTTCGTTTTGTATTTCTTACAATAAAATGTAAAATAGGGGTTATAAAATTGTTGATGCATAACGCCACCAATAAATATAATTCTACATTTATTTTTATTTATGTCCATATTTAATAAAAAAAAATATATATGAAACACTGTGGCAGGAAAGTCATCGCACAGCGGACTCATATCTTCAATGGATGCATACATCTAGACTACTTCTCGAAAGCAATGCTAATATGGCAACCACGATCATGATTCCAAAACTAGAAAAAGATACCAAGCAACCCTTCAACTATAGGCCAATTTCATTGCTAAACACCAAAGATTTCGAGTCCCTTCTTCTAGATCGCCTTAAGTATCGACCACGACTTGGCCAATGCAATTCAAATTTGGAGCTCAACACAGCACCACAATTCAAATAGTCAATATCGTAAATAACTTCAACAGAAAACAAAAAACAGCAGCGTCTCTACTAGACATCGAGAAGGCCTTTGATAAAAATTTGGTACGACGGCCTCACCTTCAAGTTAATCCAAGCAGTTCTTCCCCAGATCACCGACATTATCAGTACATCTGTATACGACAGATCCTTCCACACCAAAAATTCAATTTCCAGAAATATCTCAATCTGCATCAATGGTATTTTAATAGACAAGGTATAATAATTTAAAATAAAAGAAAAAATAATCTTAACAACAAAATTATACTACTGTTTTAAAATGATTAGTAAAACTATGCTTTATTTTTAATTTAAATTATTTTTAAAAATAGTATTTTATTTCATTATAATATGTTAGGATAATATAATAAAATTATTTGTATTAAAAATTATATAAATTTTCAATAGTATAAATATTGAAAGAAATGTATACAGGTAGATGATTTTAATGTAAAATAATGATGCATAAATTATAAGTAAAATAAATAAAATAAGTACCTATATTTTACATATAAACCATATAAAATGGTTACAAAAAATTAGTAAAACACGAAATTAAAATATGTATTTCAGTATTTAGCTAAAATTGAGTTGTCACAACTCATAACGCAATATGTAGATATTATTGTACATATAATACATATATATATACCAATTAATAGTTCCAATAATAATCAATATTAGATCATTGGATTGTTAAGCACAAGAGGATGTCATACCTTCAGTTTTTAAGGGATATTGTATATGTATTTTCAAAAACTCTTTTTTTTATTGTATTATGATGATATTATCTTTTCGTTTTATACATCTACAACCTCTCAATAATTTTTTTAAATGAAAGGTGTTATAGGTGCCGGTAGATATATGAGATCTTCCCGTGTACGTCCACCTGTAAGTATTGCCTGGGGATTTTTTTTTTTATTTAAGGAGACTTTCGTCTAGGGTTTTTTTGTCCTGGAATCCATCACTCTATCCGTTTGACCTTTTCAAATTTACCAAGTATGAAGATTTAATGCCCTGGTTTCCTAACCTCACGCATCCGTGAAAGCGTGATACGTTGTGCGCCACTGCGTAATGACGATTACATGATGAGTGATGAGTGTTTTACTACACTGCGTGATTTTATAACTATGCGGTCGATATGCATTGTTTACAATGTGTTTTTTTTTACTACGGAGATCAATAAATTGAATTATTTCAAGACCAAAATTTTCACTAGTTCAAAAAAATTGGATCATTTGATGGAAGATGAAGCTGACGAGAGACTTTTACTACTAACCCATTTATTTAAAGAGGAAAGCAATGAAATGTATTATAGTGAACGGAATTGCAATTGAAATTACTCTGCAGACATTTTCTTTAGCGTTATTATCTTTATAATTCTTGTCACTTAATTTATAAATCACTGGTTTGTTGAGAACAATTTCAACAAGTTTTACATAGTTTACGGTAGAGAATAATTTAGATTTCAATATTCCATTATTTAATACATTTTTGGTGAGATTCGAGTTTAATTTATAATAACTATTGTTATTATAGCCCGAATAAATAATAAAAATAATAATAATAAATAATACCGCGACATAAATAATCTTTATATGGCGACAACGTGATAGATCCCGCGCAAAAATTGTCGGACCGGCAACCGTGACGTGATTTACGCGCCTGAAAATACACATGCATGAATTATAAATAAACAAACTCAAACGGCACTTCAATTACGCAGGCGTGATTGCAGGAAAAAAAGGCTTATGACACACAATTATATTATATGGTCACTGCTAATTTTTTACGTCTTTGCTGTGCTATATATTTAATTTGTTATTATTTTTTTTTTTTTTGTTATTTATGTATTACAATTTTTTTTAATCAGTTTCTAACAAAGTATTGTTTAACTTCTCATCCAATATTAATTCATACACTAATGTAGAATAATCGAATGTGATGAAAAAAAAAAATTCAAAATTCCGATATGGGTGGAGGTCATATAGTTGACTCCTCAATTTTAAACGCTATAATGATTTTGGAACAACTTAAACATAAACAATGGAACTAAACTTAAAGCGAGCACAAACGAATGAAATTATTTTGGTATAGAAATTCCGAGGGGAGGGCATAGAGCTCAAAAAAAAATTACCACCAATCGTAGTATCATACTGTTGTGGATTGTGTATAAATATTAAATTATACACAATGTAACGATAAAGCTGATTTGTTATCATAGTTCACAAAGTTCGAAATAACGAATTGGTATTCCGTAATGACTGATATTCAAGAAAATTGATTTTTGATACTGACACAAAAAATATTATATACTATAAATTTTAAATATACTAGTTACTATAGTAGGAGTTTTGGAGTATAGAGCTTTTTTTTTTATTAAATAAGTTTTATTTGGCACTTTGAGAGAGGTAATTTTTAGATTTTTCATTATATTTTTTAACTGTTAAGAAAAACCATTTTTTATGACGATAATATTTTATAAATTTTGGGGAAAGAATAAAAATGTCAGAGTTATTTATTAATTTTTAATTTTAAATGATTTTACCGATGATTTATCATTGATTTCAAATTTAACACATCCACTTCCAGTATTCTATCCGACAGGTTAAGCATTTCCAATCTTACTTACACATTTTATTTGATTGAATTTAGATTTTAATATAAATTAAATACGGTGAAGGTAATTTTATTATTATTATTATTATTATTATATAGTGTAATATTTATGGAATGCTTATATATAAATATATAAAAAAATATGCACACACACTAGGTATTTTATTCAGGTTATACGTATAAATATATATATTATAATGTTTGTGAAATTTATTCATAACATTATTTGTACACTATATTTCATTTTCATTATAATTTAAAAATTATTATCTCTTGCTTATTAAAATTTAAAACAATATCAACTTTCATATTTTTGATATGAAATTTAAATTTAAGACGCAGAGGAGTAAAGAAGTTCCTATTATATAATCAAGTAAATAGATGTCAAAAATTACGTACTACTACTAATTTACTATATTTTAACAAACAATGTAGGTGGAATATTTTAAATGTATGAAAATATATAGAATTAAGTATACAAATAATATTCTAAAGAAAATTTTATATACTTGCTCACCTAATATAGCCTGGCTTATTAAAAATAAAACTTTGTATTGGTGTTGGTAAATAAAAATGTAAAATTTTAGAGAATTAAACCTCATAAATAATATATAGAAACAGATGTAGAGTGGTTAAGTTATTAAGTTAATAAAAAAGCTTATATTATAATATTCATTAATTAAAAATTGTAAATACTTATATTGGTAAACATAACAACAAATTTTTAAGGTAGGCCTATATATTAGACATAGCAAATACTATTATCTATATCTCTCTCGTAACAAACTTCAAAAACTCGTAACTTTATACTATAGTAACTACTAATGAACCCCCTCCTTAAATCCAGATAAAGTCGAGAACAATAAACGAACAAACGAAATTTTCGGAACAATGAGAACAAACGAAGAACAATCGAAAGCTACCGGTTTAGTTCCGAAGTTCAAAGTTGGGGATGCCATAAAAATGTACCTGACATATTCTATAGGCCTGTACTAAAGACACTTCACAGATTACGCCCGATATATATTTAATAAGCTCCACTAATTTTGCGACAATTACCAAAATACACTAACTTAGAACCCTGACAATTTACACATCATTAAAACTTGACATTTAAGATTTTAGTAAGTAATTTACAATTACAACTATATGGGTACCAGGTACCTAATAACAAAATTAAAATTTTAATTGTCATGGTTTGGCAGTTAGGTACCTACCTATTTTTTTTAAAATAATATTGCACTGAAATTTCGCTCAGAATCGTTTTTATCGAATGTAATGATTTACTTAAAATAATATAAAAATTTAATGATAATTTAAATAAAATAATTTCTTTCGATAAAACGATACTGAACGAATCCTTCATCGTATATAGTGTTACGTGCAGCCAGACACGATCTGAGCGAGAGACATCCGTGGGAAATGTAGCCAATATTAAAAATAATCGAAATAACCTTAAATGGGCACACACGGAGAGGCGTAAAATCGAAAACTGTCATAAGCTCAGACCTACCGCTTTGAAAAATATATTCCTATCGTATAACGAAATAGAATATAAAATCTACAATAAAAAGTTACGAAATAGCAGGTGCAGTAGTATTAGTCATCCTGATCGAATAGTTTCTATTTTAATATAAAAAAACCGAGACTTCGACGAAATAATGAAATGAAAAAATAATAATACGGATTTCTAAGAAGTATTTTTATGAAATATCATAAACTTAGTTGTCAACGTAATATCGAGGTCAATACCGAGCTGTCATCGAACTGTCAAGCTCAAATATAAAATCACATATTTATTACCGACCATCTACCGATGGTTCTTTTACTATGACAACGAGTAGTATATGAAACCCGTGAGAAGGGTGGGGGTGTAAAAGGCCGAAGACGCTCGCCGAAAGGCCGTACCCAACTTAAGATTAGTCACACGCACACTCCGGATAATGTTAAAATTGACGTAAAATTTCATTGAGCATACCATTTTAGGAAACGAAACCTGCCACAGTTAGATAATTGACGATCCAGGACGATGACCAAGTATCGGATGGTACGCAGGTGTCCCCAGAAAAACTTTTTGATAGAGTGGGTCATCCCAACTGGAAGTATCCTCCCATATAAGGTTGCACAAAAACCGGATGACCCGGACCATTCTTACTACGCAGTCTTTTCGTCGATTATGATAGCGTTTTTTATCGTTAAACACCTCTCTCTCTCTCTCTCTCTCTCTCTCTCTCTCTTCTCTCTCTCTTAGACTGAGTATACAGCGGTAGGCGCAGTTGGTAACCACCAGCTAGAATATATATAAAAAAAATTCGATCCAAGCTTCTTAAAGTCCCTGTAGAGAGAAATTTGTAGCAATGCTGGCGGAAAAATCTAAGTGTTCGATACAGGGGGTCTATTCTCAAAAGTATCGAATCTGATTGTCGAAAAAAATTATTCGATTGTCACCATTCGATCGTAAATATTCATTCGATCAGAAATTTTCGATCAATCGTATTCTCAAACTTCTATCGA